>VOQJ01018782.1:2968-26830 GCA_015052665.1 Apistogramma diplotaenia
TTTCTTTCCATTTAATACGTTAAGTCAGATCAGGAAGTGCAATGCTGTGACAGTACAGAAGGAAGTGGGCGCACAATGGCACTATGTCTGGCTCTTGGTCTGGTATTATGAGAGCCCCGAGGGTAAAGGTCCCTCTGCTGCTGCTGCTGCTGCTGCTGACCGCTCTGACCGGGACAGGTAGGACTGGGAATATTCGGTTCTTTAATCACTGAGTTCAAACAAAGCAGCGCTCTCCACTTTCCTGTCTCCTCCCTGCTTTGCCTTTTGTGTGCTTTAATTTCCTTTGCTGACTGTGAGGAACGAGCAGGCTTTTCTTTCCGATTCAAAATCAAAGCCTCTTACTGTTCGTAGTTTGAAATTCAAAAAACTTCTGTTAAATTTGTCACAGAGCAGAAAGATGGATATTATAGGGCTTGAAGACTCACCGCTTTGAATTGTTGTGTTCCAAGTTGACTATTGAACCTTGGCCATGTGTAGAGATCCATTATATGTCTTTATAGCTTTCTTAATCTAATATAAGATCAGCCAAAGTTGCCTTTTTACAGACATCACTTAGTACACAATGAGCAGGATAGTGTGAAAACATCTCACAAAGTCACAAACCTGTTTGTGATGTTGGGACCTAATTGCTCAACAGTTGCATTTTGCAACAGTTTGGATTTCTGCAATCAATTGAAATAATGTACAGTAGACGGAAGTGCTGATTTCCTGTGTGATCTGACTCAACTTCATTGTTTTTTCAACGGCTGCGCATGAAATCCCACAGAAATAACAGCCTTCCCTCCCAGGTGTGTTTCGCTTTTGCCGTAAATGCTGAAAGGTTTCGCTGCGTGTTTCGATCACATAACAGTAGCGTAACGAGCTCTGTCCGATTGCAGTGATTTGCCAAGACGATGATGACGCTCCAAAGGAAGCGAGTGTGACGGTGGGCAAGGAGCCGGAGAGTAACACAACTGATGCAGTGGCCTCAGGTGTGGCATGAAGAAACGACGACACACTGTGTGACCAAAAGTTTATGGACACATTTTGCTTTTTTCCCTCCATCAGTTATCTCAATAATTCAGTGACGATGAGATTAAAAGAAACATTCGGTTATTAGTTCAACATAAGAAACCCGGCAAAGAGGTTAAGAGAACTGTAATATACTGTTTAAAAACCAGTAATAACATGTAGTTATGCGTAAACAATGCCTGGGTCCTGATATTTGAACCGCTTCCCGTTGCTGAAACAATAGAAGTAAAAGTAAGTTAAAGATCAGCTAATGATATTTTACTTTGAGTTCTGCATTTTTTCATTTATTTGATGCAGTAGCTGATAGTCGGAGATAGAGAAACAAAACAAAGGTCATGTTCACAGTAATGTGCTTGGTATGAATTTTAATCTGCTGTCACTCTTGTATGCACACAGGTGAGGAAGAGGATGCAGTTACAGTGGACACACCTGAGGAAAGACCTGTCCTGTTGCGACACGGTCGTCTCCAAAGTGAGTTCCTTACAGAAACAGAGACTCTAGATAAAAACTCCCCCCATGTGACAGCCTTTCAATACTAATCACCCCGCTCAGCTGTAGTTAGAGAGAAACCGTCACCCTCAACCCACTTCCAACACCTTCTTGGATAAACACCAACTGTGAGCATGACTTTACCACCAAATGTCAGGTGCCAACCTCACTTAGAGTCTTGTGGCCGAATGAGGGGAAATCCCTGCGCGTCTTCAACGCTGCGAGAGAGAAATATAAATAATAATACGTGTAAATATTTATGAATGTTCTCTCCACTCTGTTACAGCTGGTTTGTCGTTTTCTGCAGTATCGTCTTCTCTGCAGCAGCTCAAGGGTTTTTGTTTTTTTTAATTTTAAATTTCAGATATTTAGGTGTTCCCCGCCCAAATGTTGTGAGTCATTTCATAATCCACAGGAATCATCCAATAACGTATAACGTGATGATTCAGTGATTGTGGAAGAGGTGGGAGAGATGCAGGAGTCCAAACATGAACGTCTTTTTAAATCTCCCGTTCTATCTTCTGCTGATTATGCTTTCAACTCCTTTTTGAAAAACTTGCTAAATCTATTTTATCTCCGTGAATCACCCTAACGCATACTTTAGGAGTTCAGGAGTGGATTTCAGTTATCTGTGCAGGCGTTGCCACACAATATCTAAAACGTCTGACTTCATTTATCTTAATTTTGCAAGTGAGCTTCTGAAAATCAAAATATTACCTGTTCAACATAAACTTTAAATCATCTCCAGCAGAAAGAAGCCCCTCAGGTGAAAATGTCACAACACGCAAGACACCTTCGGGAAATTGTCTGCAACTTGATTTCTCTTCTTTCCCCTCCAAACAACCTCACGATCCCTCCGATTTATCTCGTGACCCCCGGAACGATGCCTGAACTGTCGTTGGTAAACCATAAAGAAGTCAAAAGTAGGTCTGCCCTGAGCGGCGACAGCAATAAAGGAGGTTTTGAATACATCCGGTCATGTCACAGAGCCTGGGAGAGAAGAGGGAAAGATTCTGTGACTGAAACTGAAAGAAGGTCTCACAACAGATTATCATTAGATGACTGTGTTGCTTATACTTAACGATAAATGTGAGTACCTCTATCCATGCTGGATATTGGCTTTTTTATTAGTTAAAAATAGCAAAGCAGCATCTTTTTTAAAATATTCGGTCTTCAAATTAGTCATTCAGCAACATGTTTGGATGTCCACATACTTTTGGCCTTGTTTGATGAAATGACGCAGGTGTGCTACTCAGTGTGAACACATGTGCTCTCTCTGTGCTTCCCAGCTGTTAACAATACCACTTCTGAACCCGTATCAATCTCAGATTTAGAGGAAGGTGAGTCCACAGCAGCTTTTGTTTCACATGAAATTATTTATTTTCTATCATTACACGTGTTTTTTTTCCTGATCTGGTTGGATGAAACTATCTAACAACTTCTTGTTGTTTCCAGTTGAGGAGACTGCAGAAGGCAGCGGCTCAGACAATGGTATGACAGACTAAGTGCCTCCTTCATGACACGAGCAGTGATCTGTAACGAGATTGCTCCAATAATTATGACCTTTGCACTGAAGTGAATGTAGTGCCCACAGTGCCTCAGGGTTTTAATCGCTGTTAAAAGATCCATTCTCTGTTTTCATACGAGTGACAAATTTCAAGACACTAACGAAGCCTGAGTGAAATGAATGACTGATCCGCTCTCTTCGTTCCACAGTTACATCAACAACTGCAGACTCTGACGAGCAGTCTAATCTGGACCCCATCATGATCATTATCCCCGTGGTACTGGTGGGCTTACTCATCTGCATGATAGTTTGTTGCATTTTGATCAAATGCAAGTGGAACAAAAAAAAGAGAAATCCAGGTACATCAGTCAGTTCTCCCTTTCAGTCCTGCATGAAAATTCTTATTTTTCAAAGTATTTTCTGCTGAGGGTGAGACGTTCTGTGCCCGTCCCTGCTATAATGATGTTATATTGTTATATCAAAGATAATGTTGACAGATACCACAAGGATTTGGGCTTCTTTTTTTTTTTTTTGGTCATCGGGTACGAACTTGTCATAATTTTTCTAAGATATTTGTTGAATTTAGGGGGTTAAAAAAAGGCACTTGTGATTATGTAATTACATTGTAGCTGTGATGATTTATCGTACGTGCTTTTACGGCACAGCGTCGTCTCATGTGACTGCTGCACATTCTCTTCTCACAGATCTGAGCAAAGAAGATCCATGTTTGGATGGATCCAGTACAGAGAAGGTGCCCATGTAAGTGTAATTTACGCCATTTTTTTCTGCAGCTGCGGATTTGAGGGAGTAATCTTGTAGAAAGAACTGATATCATCTCAGTTTTCACAGCTTTGTGACTCTAACTTCCTGCTCGATCTTGATACAGGATGTTTGTTTTTGTTTTTTTTGCAGTAATGTTCTGCTCTTTGTGGCTGCTGAATACTTACATACTGATAGCTTTAAAAAAAAAAAACATACTAGCATCTCGCTAGTGAACAATGGTATGCTAAAATAAAGCACATTTTTCTTTTTCATTTAAGTCTGCCTTCAGTCTCACTCTGCAACTCAAGTTATAACTCATAATAACCCATCTGTGCACGAGCGTGCATCAGTTCACATTTCCTCATGCTGGAGAGTCTGGCTGCAGTTTGTTAGACTGTAGTGAAGAATCAGTATCTTTCTATCTGTTATATATCTGTTACTAACAACACATGATTCATTTTCCTGTTTTGAAACACATTAAAAACTGATCTCATGCGGTCAGCTCAGCACAAAGCCCTGCAGATGCACAGTGAAGAATTTAAAAATAACACTTCAATAAAGGATATGTGTCAGTATTTGCAAAACGTGGGATGCAGCGGTGTCTGTGTGCCGCTACAGAGCTCTACAGCAGTATTGGCCATTTCCTGTGCATCTATCAGTGGGTTTCCCTGAAACTGACTGCAGGTGATAAAAATAAAAAGTTTGGTTTGTGTTCTGCGCAAACCAAACTTAATACATGAAAGATCAACAAATGCTGACTTTCTTTTCTGATAAATACATGTTAGACACTGTAGTACTTTGAAGTGGTTCATGTTGTGATGCTCTGCTTCCTCTCATCTGTTGTTTTTTCTTCAGCTCAGTGCATGATGGCATCCAGTGCTTGGATAGTGATCATACAGGCATTGTGCAGTACTTTGAAGCCACTCTGGCACATAGTAATACTCACTATACATTGAAATAGCACTACTAAGTTACAAACCCATTATATGCAGTAGTCCATTGTGTGCTCAGGTGTGCCACATAGCTGGAGTTTTAGCTCCCATCTCTTCAATGCTTTAGACTTACTTTGGTGGGTCTCCATTTGTAGGACTTTCAGTCCTTTTTTAAAAAATTCTTTGTGTCTTTCAGGCCGATGTTTGAAGAAGACGTGCCCTCTGTGCTGGAGCTCGAAATGGAAGAGTTGGACCAGTGGATGAAGAAGGACGGTAGGTTTCACTGGTTGAACGTAAGAATAACAAAAACACTGTGACTAGAAATCTGTTAGAAATACACACAGTTGTCATTAGGTTGTGGTAGTCTTGAGTGCTTAAAAAGACTTATTTTGGATTTGTGAAGGCTTCCTCTGTTCTGAAACACCCGGTCCATTTAACTCCAAGTGGGGGGCTGTCCCCTTAGAGTTAATCATATGAGTCATCACATGAGCCAGGGTGTGAAAAAAGGCACAGATCATTACTGTCATCGAGTCCAGCAGCATTCTGAGACGAAAACTGTCTCACCCGAGGGACAAAATGCCCAAACACAAGTTAAGCAGCATCGTGTAAGCTGTGCAGTGAAGCAAGGAGTTCTCCAGCTTCTCCACCGATGCAGTATAGAGAGCCACCTGAACAGGACCAGACTCAGCTCTGCAACTGCATCTGAAGGAGGAAGTGGATTCTTTACAGGATGCCAGTGTTCACATTTTGGACTGAGAAGACATGATTTGAGCAAGGATACCATCTACGTCCACTGTGAACAACCATCACTGAACAGAGGTGGTGGAGTGGGGCAGTGTTTGACCCTGGTGATGCCTTTGTTCACACCTTGGCTCATATGATGAGTCACATGATTAATAATGGGTCAGCGACCTTCAGGGCCAACTCCAATGGGTCAGCACCCGTCTAGAGGTTAAAGACCTACCATCAGCCAGTTGTTTTAGAGCTGAAGGAGCCTCTTGGATGAGGTCAGCTGCCTAAGAATTCAATAGAAACCCTGTGAGAACAAACATAGTCCTGGATTATATCTTAAAGATCATCTTTATTCTTATTTTATTAGAATCTTATTGAAAAGATTGACAATTAAAGCATCACGAACGTTTTTGAAGCCTGAATTTACTGCAGCACGGTATGGACTCTCGGGTGTGCCTAATAAATTGGCATGTAAGTGTCATTTTATCGGGCACACAGTTGTCTGACATGTCAGAGTTTGTCCAGCAGATGTCGCTGCTGTTTATGTGAAGTAACACTACATCAGCGCTCCTGGTATCACCGCCTTTATCTGAAGTTAGTTTATTCCAGGAATTTTTACTTAACAGCTTGGAAAAACTGCAAATTCCACATGAACACACTGAGTGATGATTTTCTCTCTTCTGTTTGTATAGGTGAATCAACAGAGGACTCTGAACATGTGTAACTGTATTCAAAGTGAGCATACAATTTCCTATTATCAAGCTTATGGATACTTACAGACTATCTGACAGTAATTCTTCAATCATAAACAATCACAACTCATAGAGACCTTTTTGAATGATGATGAAAAATGAAAAATGATTTGTTACCTCCATCCAAGAAGGATTCAGGATCTAATGATGCAGAATGCTGAAAATTATAGGGTCAAAAAACAATTCACATTTTTAGAGTAAGAAATAAAGCCAGTGCCATGCAACTAACACCAAAATATAGTTGAACCTGATGGAGTACGACAACACTGGGTCGTATCTATTGCAGTGTAGTACACAGAAAATTTGGGGTGGGCGAGGTATACACTCTACTGAGTGCCCTTATACTTTAATGATTGGATCATTAGCTCTCTGAAATGTGTTTTTAAGCAAACTAATGAATAAAAATCAATCTAAATATTTGCCGTGTCACAGCATAAAGAAAAGCTTCTGGTGACTTTTTCCTGCAGGTGTTAATGCGACCTACTTCACTTAAAACTAAACCTTAAATTGATTTTCTCGTGGTATAAACACAGAGCATTGCACCAACAAACTGCTTATAGCGTGTTACACAATGATTCTAATACGGCACAGATCAGCAGTCGAATTGGGTAATTAAACATCTTTCCAAATTGTTTCCTTTTTGCTGCCAACCTCTGTTTGTTGTGATGCACCAGCTGGTTTTCAGTAGAACTGTGACTGATGAACTGTGACCCTGTCGTCACTGCACATGGTTGAAAGCACAAACACCACTAACATCTGTTAGTGATTACAACAGGCATGCATGGAAGTGTGGTGCAACTCAACCCTGGAATAGTCTCCTTTACTGGAAGAGCTGGGAAGGCGAGGTCAAGGTCCGCTCCGCTAACTCTTGACCAACGTCATTTACACATTGCTTTTTCCCAGGGTTTTATTTCCAAAGCTGTGCAAGGGCTAGAGGTTACTCGCAGTCAGCGAGGAGGCACTCTGTACACATTAGGTTACACAAGCGATCTCAAAACACAAGTAAATGTGATGTTGGTGCTGCTGTGGTTGCTCAATGTCAGTGCCATCCACTGCAGCAGCTGTGCCCTGTTTACCAGACCTGTGAAATTCCACAGTAACTCGGGCACAATAGCGGCTGGAAGTAAGGAAAGAAAGTGCATGTGGGGTTGTTGAAAGCAAGTTTGGAAGCCTAGAATAAGTTTAACCTTTGCGACTTTCAGAAGAAAAGAAAATATGACACATTGTAAAGTAGTTGCAGCAGGATTCATTTATGTTTCATTCCACCTGATGAATGTAGATCCGATATGCAGCCTGCTTTCGGTTGCTCCGGTCTACACCAAACCTCTTCAGCTCTTCAGTGCTCCACTACACTCACCACCTAGTTGTTAACAATGTGTTGGTTGGTGTTAGTGTTAGTCAGTAGCAGGTAGTTTGTTTGCAGCTGTAAAGAAGGCTGAGCAAAGCAGTGAGACTAAAGAAATCTCTGATGCTTGATTCTGAGGAGTCGGGTGATCGTTTTCTGTAGGTCTGTCACCACGTGCAAACTGGTTAGTTATTAAAAGATGTGCACAGAAAAGCAGAATGAATACCAGTTACAGCAACTGGTTAAATGTTTTTTTCACCCCCTCTATGAGTTTGCTCACATATTTTTTTAAAATTTCCAGCTCTGCTCGTGGGTAGCAGAAGCAGTGTGAAGTGTGAAGGTTTTACTGATTTGTTTCTGAGGTTTGTGATGCCTGTAGTGAGTCTTCCTTGACGCTGTGTGAACCACACCTTACCATGTGTGTTAATAACGGCAGCAGTAAGGCTGTAATGGACTGTGTGGCGCTGTGAGTCCCTGAAAGTGGCTGAATGATGCTGTAATTTAAACCCTTTTGATCACAAATATCAGCTAAGAAACGAACATGCTAGTTTTCCCACATTGACACAAGCACAAGCCGCTGGAGTCATATTTTAAAGGGCTGACTTCTAAGTCTGACATATCTTCGTCTGTCTCCCATGATTCCCTGTCTGCAGGTTAAAGGACACACCGTCAGCAACGCATTGTTGCCACCTCTGATGTTTCAACCTCTTCCACCTGCAATAATCCAGCCACGAGACTGTCTGGAAACAACAGCGCAACATTTACACTCACTAACATTGGTCTGAATTTTACAGTAAAACAGTAATGCAGCACCTCCTCATAGCCTTCAGTGGACTCCCACCATGCAACAACAGTCTCTCTTTGTATGAAAATGATCAGTGTTACAGCATGTGGAGGCATGTTGATAGATACATGTACATGTATGGTATTATTAGGTCAATATCTCTCTTCTCCCTTCACAGCAGGTTTGCTCTTAGTTTCTGCTGATGAGTTTTCCTTAGCTCAGAGCCTCTTTGCTACATTACACTATATGAGTCTCTCCAGCTGGGGATTTCATCTGAAGACATCCAGATGAAGGCTTGACAGAGAAGCTACCTTTTTATGCTTAGGATTGATAGATAAAGTGTTTTGTTTTAAATCTCTCGTAGCCTGTTTCTGGGGCTTTGGATAAATTATTGCCCATCACTGAAGCAGCTTTCAGAAAGCTGTAGCTGATAAGATTTTTATCTCACCACAGATAACAAACAAGTCTTTGATTGAATACTTTATATGTGCAGAAGCTGTTGAGACGTTTTGTTTCCAGTTTTTTTTTTCTTTGAAAGCGTCGAATCGAAGCAGTCGTAACACTGATCCAAATGTGAGTTCTACTTTCTAAGTGTCAGTCAGTATTGTGCGAGATCCTGCACTGTAAATATGAGAAGGCAATATGTCGTAAGATATTTGTAAATATTTCATAAAGGCACTGGTGTTTTTGGTGTGCTGATGAAGCCTTTGAGTGAAATTTCAATAAATAAGAGCTCACGATCAATTTCAGTTGTCTTTTTGTGTGTGTGTGTGTGTGTGTGTGTGTGTGTGTGTGTGTGTGTTTTGGTTCCATCTGAAATATCTCAACCAACAGGAACCCAATGAAATCTAAACATCATGGTCACAGATTAGAAATCCCATACCGGCTGTGGCGGTGTGCTTACATTTGATTTAGTGCCACTCTGAGGTGGTGAGTTTTTGAATGCCATGAAATCTGCAGCTAAAACCTTTTATCTTCAGCCAGTAAAACTTTGTATCTGAGTGATTTTGGTTATTTCTTTTGGTGCAGCCAGAAAATTCAAATTTGTGGTCTGGGGTATGTGTGTGTTTTAACTAGTACATGCCCACGCTGCAGTATTGTTTGGCCTGTTTGGGTTGATGTTAAACTGATATACTTAACAGTAATAGAAGTAAAAATAAAAAGAGGGAAGGGGCAGTGGTGGTGGTGGTAGAGCTTTCTTATATGCTAAAAATGGGTCTGGTTAGCCTGTTGCTAGGTGATTGGTAGGCATGTATAGTTAAGGTTATATGTATATAAATGAAACAACAGGATGCTTTCATAAAGTGTTACAGGTGCATTTAGCCTGTTGCTACAGTAGGTGGTTGCCAGGAAATGTGATGGCAATACATCATGCACAGTTACACATTTGAGGATATAAAGTAGATGTTATTGTCATTTAATCAAAACTGTAGGATGTTTTTCAAAGGTGTTGTAGGTGCTTAACTGCTGAAATGGGTCATTTTAGCCTTTTGCTATGTGGTTGCTGGGCAACATGATGACATGATGTGATATAGATAAGAACCTTCAGGTTCTTCAGGCACACAGGTCAAGGTGTACCTGTGGGCCAAATTTGGTTGCTCATCTCCTGATGGTGTAGGTAGAGTTTGCGGACAAGGAAAAATGGAAACACACACACACACACACACTTGCACAGATTTGTGTATTATAGTAAGAGGCAATGATTTCATGTGTTATATCTGCAAAAACAAACCCAGCTGAGGCTTGTGAGTTGGCTAATTAACGCGTCTCGCCTCATCCTAATGAACTAAACATGTAGCGCTCAGTTATGGTGAAAAACAGGCAAGTCAGGAATGAAACAGTACCTCTATGCAACAATGGCTACAACTCTTTTTAAGCAACCGCTGGAAAGGTGGCTTGCTGGGAGGTTGTTTCATTTCAGCGAGTACCTCTTTTCACAGTTCTGCTTCTTTGCACAACCCTCACAGCGTCCCCTCCCATGGCCACCAGCATTAGTCAGTGCAGAGGTCTGTAACAAGCTGAGATTGTGTAGTATCACTCGGTTGCCGCTGGCAACAGTGCTGGTAAACATCAATACCTGTTACACTCATGTTCGCGCACTATAAATATTAAAGAAAATCAGGTTAAAAAAATACAAGTAGCACCATATTAGCACCTGTACCCCCCGCATGCTACCGAGAAACAGTGGTGCCCCCCCTTCAGAGTGAAGTATCACACATATTGATTGCACATTTAAAGTCACGTTCCATCATTGTTTCTGTGTATGAGACGGTTTCCTGTTTTCAACTTCATGTTAGTGTAACTCAAACCCTTTGAAGTGGTATTTACTTTCATGACACCACTTTAAAATGGTGACATGTGCAGTCGCAGCTTCTCTAATTTAGCCTCTGTCACCACTACACAGGTGGATTTTATCGCTCTGATGGGTTTATTTTGTTTGTTTTCAGCCTCATAATGGCCTCCTTCACTTGCATTAATATCTCTTTGGTGAAAAGCTACCAAATACAAGTTCAACACCTGGAATAATGCCCAAATTATCTGCTTAATTTGTAAAGAAGTAATGAGGGAGCGGGCCTCCCTTGGCCGTGAAAGCGCCTGTCAGTTGTCCAATTTTCCAGTGACTTTTGATCCTCTTTGGTTGAACAGCTTGAATTAGAGCTGAGAGTTAGACTTTGATTTAAAATCCTCTGTGGTGGTGCACTGTGGCGAAATTAGAATAAAAAGTGCAATGGTCCAAATGCCTATGGATCTAAATATAGGTAAGAGCAGATTAAGACAATAAGACATGTGTTTCTGTCACTGTGGGCCTACACTATGTTTTAGCTCTTACTGCCTCAAATCCACTGATGAGCTGCTCCTGCTTTCATCTATAAGCTCTGTTTGGCTGACGGATGCTTGCGAGAAGCTGATGGGATTCATACCATAGGAAGGTCTGATGGAGCAAGGACAGACAATCCATGCAAAGCAATGAATACAAATGAGAAATACGTCTCTCACTGCACTTTTTTCCTCCTTTTCACCCTCTTTCCTATTAAATTTCCAGACAGCAGTTCTGTCTGTCACTGCGCACATAGTGTCAGTGCTGACTTAACACTGAGATTTTCACAATCAACAGCTAACAGAGTAGAAAATGAATCTTTACATGCATGTATCCATCTTACTTGATGCAACATCATCAAGTAGCCGGTCCCTGGCTTTTATTTGATAGTGATTTAGTGTGACCGAGCCCCGTCAGAAGATCTCAGGCAGAGGCCCGGCTCATGTGGAGTCAGCAGCTCACAGTTCTAAAACTAACAGGTGGCCACTGAAGGGCTGCAAGGGCTAATGTGGTTCCTCCTTTTGCTACGTGTTAAAAGCCTAACAGCAGAGTTTTGTTGCCTCACACCTTTTTTACTGCAGCAACTTCTTCACTTATACTAAATAATGAGGTACAGAGCTCACAGGCTAGTCAGGCTTTTCTTGAGAAAAGCCTAAATGTGAGCTTCTGTACACTGAGTCCTGGACAGGTTTAGGAGTCATTCTTGTTTAGCAAAACTAAGCCTGAAAGTATAAAATATCACTCAAGCTGAAACAGCTTGAGTGATATAATACGTGATACCTGGAATGCTTTTGGAGCGTCATTATTTTGTACCAGAAGTTAATAATTATGACCTATGATGTGTTATTTTTGACTTTTGGGTTCCAAGAATAGGCCAACTGTACTGCAAACAGAGCTGCCTCCTTTCTGTATCCCATGTAACCTTCACTGTCTGTGACTCTCAGAGAGCGATTGTTTGCTTTAGGGTTTAAAGTCCCGTTAAAAGACTGAGTAGCTTTCGCTATTAGCATCTTTTTTATTATAAAAGAAGCAACATTTATTTGTTTTAATCCCTTCAAATTCTTTTTTTGTCATTTGAGCCAGAATCACAACCCATGAGTTCATCAAGAGGAAATGTATAATTTTAAGAAATTCCTAAATATTCTCAGACTCAAGCTTCTCCGAGGTGAAGATTTTCTGTTCTTGTCTCAAATGATCAGAAGCTACAGTAAATATCTCAGGAAAAGACTGTTCTCAGAGTTCTGCCAGCAGGCCTCTCTTCAGAAACAACAACAAAAAAAGGTTCACACACTCCATTCCACAGTTGTTCCAAGGATTTATTGTGAAATGAAAGGTCAGTACAACAACATCACCAAATGCTTGTTAATTTGCTACATGAATTATACAAATCCAGCTTAGTTTCACTCCGTGCTGAGTCCATTCTTCACTATTCTCAAATCTATTTGTCTACCTGAGAGCAGAAATAAACTCCTAGTTGCAGCTCCACTTTCCACATTTGCACTTTTAATCATTATCGCTGAAAGTTGCAGCACAAAGAAAACTGATCAATATGCTACGATTACTGCAACACACTGAGGGCTTGATGACAAAGTGAAGATACACTTCAGACTCTGGCTTTCAGGTAGACGTGCTCCAGAAGCAGGTGTGTAATTTTATTTGCTGGTGGAATCAGATTAAGATTAAACTGGTTTAAATAAAACACCAAAGCATCTCAAATCAGACATGACTTGGTTGAACAGCACCAGGCAATGCATCCACTTAGAAAGAGAAGCACTTTCATCTTCTACTCGTGGTGAAGGAATCTCACAGATGTGTATATTCACGGGTAGGCGGGCGGACAGGTGTGCTTATAACTTTGATTAAAGGCATGTCTGTCACGGTGAACAGGAATGTGATGTAATCCCCTCAAGGATACACTCATAACATCGAAATTCCAATGCTCCGTCTTCTCCGAATTTACAGGCTTTGTTGACTGAATCGGTGTCTACCCAGCAGGCACTGTTGCTGCCTGTCACACTCTATCAGCTCGATTTTCACAGACGCACCAGCATCCGTGTTTGTTTGCCTTCAAGAGATGACAAACTCTGTGCGATGTCACAGAGCGTCGTCCGTCTGTCGCAATCATCGCATTCAGCCATTCTTGGGCAACGTTTGAGTGGAAAGCAGAGAGCAGGAAATCTGTGAGTGTCATTACAGAAGACTTTCACTTCTGACTTTGATACTCCGGAGTCGTGAGGCACGATTTAATGCATGTTATTTCCTCTGTGTCTCATCAAAGGTTACTTCAGACACATCTGCCAGCGTTGTAAACAACTCTTTAGTTTTGTGGCTTGTGAGGGTAGTTTGCATCTTTTGATTCTAATTGACTCCGCATAAACTTTGATTACTTTGAGCACTTGGATTTATTGTATATATGTATTCAGATCTCTAAAAGTCTTTTTATTAAAACAGTTCAAGAGAAAAAAGAAATCCTTCCTTATGTCCACACTAAGGCCCTAACTTGTGATGAGGAGGTCAAAAGGCTGGAAATCTCTGTTTTAGACGATCATTAGGGAAAGTTCAGTGTTGAGGTGTGGTGATGACCACAACAGGAGGCAGAGAAATCCCCCTTACACAAAGTTTCAGGCTGTGGTTCAAATTTCTGTGAGGACTCACTCACAGCAGCTTTTTCCATAGAGCACAGCTACAGCGGCTTTCAAAGGCTTATTTGAGAGAAAATTTAGTAACAAAGTGTGGATATTTACAGTCGTCCTTTGTTTCCAGGGTGTGCTTTTCAGTCTTCGTTGACCGGATGCCAGCCTCGATTCCACACGTCACATGTTTGGTGCTTAGTGATATCTCAGGGTTTCAGACGCTCCCTGGAGGATCCAGATACAGCCCATGAAAATGACCATGAGCCAAAGCTAACCACAGCTGGCACCGCAGGGCTAACTTGAGCAGGCGCAGCGGCACGCTAATCCACAATGGCTTTTTTTTTTCTTGCCTTTGAATCAATGAGGCTCAATATTCTAGGAAGAGTTAGGTCTAGGTTTTCAGCCTACGTGATGCCTGATTCACAGTGCAAGTTTGAATTCACAGTCTCTCCCTTCATGTGTTATTTTCCCCTCCAAACGCCATTATCTTCAGTCTCCAGTCACCATCACAGTAACAGTATTATTCTTCACGTAAACAGCACCGTTGCTTCTTTGCATAAAAGGTGCTGCATACAGTACTGAGCAAAAGTCTTGAGCAACTCATCATTCCTTTATATTTTGCAGGGAAAATGGGAAATAGTTGCAGTGATTTATTAAAACAGATGCAAATATAAATGGAGATACAGTATATGAGGCAAAACAAGCTTGGACATCAGAATTTGGTGTGACCACCTTTATTCTTCAGCGCAGTCTGAACTCTCTGAGGCGGCTTTCTTCTCATTTCTTTAAACAGTCCTCAGGAACAGTTCTCCAGGCTTCTTGAAGGACATTCAAAGCTCTTCTTTGGATGTTTCTGCCTTTTGTTCTTTTCTCTATTAAGATGATCCCACACTGCTTCAGTAATGTTGATTTCTGGGCTCTGGGGAGGCCAATCCATGTGTTTATCTATCCAGGTATGCTTTTACTGTATTGCCAATGTGTTTGGGATCACTGACATGCTCAAAGGTTAAGCTATTTTCAATCGTATGCGTTCTACATGGAATTGCATGACAGATCAATATTTGACTGTGTTTTTCTGAGTTCATAATTAAATTTTTTAGTTTCAAATCTATGCAGAGTCACCACTAGATAAAATTAGTCCTAAACCATGACAGTCTCCACTGTGCTTCACAGATGGCTGTAGACACTCACTGTTGTACCTCACTCCTGATCTCCTCTGTACATATTGACGATGATTTGAACCAGAAATTACAAGTTTGGATTCATCACTCTCTCAGGCCTGTTTCCACTGATTTCCAGTCCAGTTCTTGTATAATCTGGCGTACCTCAGCCTTTTCTCCCTGTTTACCTTCCTTAAAAATGGCTTCTTGGCAGCCGCCCTCACTGAGACCATTTCTGATGAAGCTTCAGTGAACAGTAGTTGGAAAAACTGAAGATTCAGCTGTATCTCTCGGGTCTTGTATTTGCTGGGTTTTTTTTCTTCTATTTCTTAAGGACATGACTTTCAAATACTGTTCATCTGCTTTGGATGTTTCTTAGGCCTGCCCTTCTTCTTTTGGTCTCAACTTGTCCAGTTTTCTCAAAATTTTGAAAGACGCACTGCACACTATGCAGAGATTTTTCATTAGTTCAGCTAATAGCTTTTTGGGAATCACATTGTTAGTGAGATACCATTTAATGTGTTTTCTATGCCACTTTTAATAGACTAAGCAGAAGAAATGTAAACAAGTTGATTTTTGTGACTGCTAGAAAAAGAGGAAATTTAAAATTGGTTATTTGTTGAGTTGTCTGTTATGTGTGGACATACTGTAACATCCCTGGAGTAAGGTACCTTATTTATGATTGAATGATTCATAGGTCAGTGTTAAGGGGATTAACAAACAAAAACATTTCTCTGAAAATGGCCAGCTACAAGTAAGGGACTGAAATGAATGAAAAAGCAGCCGATGTCCAAAGAAAAACTAGAGAACTATTGCCCAAGGCCACTTTAAAAAAAATCACAAGAACATCTGGCTGCTTGGAAGCAAAATGAGGGGTGGTCCAAGACTTTTGCACAGTACTGTAAATAAATTTGGAGCTTTTCTTCATATATACGATCAACTAAACTTTAACCACAATGATGAGAGAAAATTCTGCATACATGAGTTTTATGCATCATAAAATGAAAAATCCTTATTATGGGGTTGGATTTAAATTAATTTTTATTTGTATTATTGGTTCAGTGATAAAGCAGAAATGCACACTCACAATGAAATCCTGGGAGCCTTTTTTTTTTTAAATTTACTGCAAAATAGTAACAATATTTACTGAGAAGTTTACAATTCATATAAAGAGTGAGAGGGAAAAAGAATAAGAAGCAGAACCTTTCCTCTATTTCACTGGTTGATATGATTAGGATCACTCTCATGTTTAGATCAGTGCTACAGCTCTGAGTCGCCCCCAGACCTGATTAGAGGGAGCCAACCCGGGGCATGACCTCCTTCAAAACAGCCCCCAGAACGCCGGGGAGGAAGCCTGTTTATAAGCTGGCCAGCAGTTAAGTGACTTTGATGTCTTGTGTAACTCAGAAGTTCAAAGGATGGGAACAGTGATCTGGAGCCCCCACTCATGCAGCCCACTCCTGAGGGTCACCTGGAAGGAACCCGAGCACTGCTCCGCAGCTACAGTGAATGAGAGTGAAAACAGAGCAGCAAGGAGAATGAATTAAATCATTCATTCATATAAAAAAGAAAAAAAATTATGTTATATAGTTTTGTATTTGTCCCCTTGCTGATTAGCCTAAGATAACCTGAGTGAATACAAAATGCAGTTTTTAACTGATCATGTCAGTTATTACGGGGAAAAAAACTATCCATATCTACCTGGCCCTGTGTGAAAAAATAATTGCCCCCTAAATCTAAAAACTGGTTGTGCCACCTTTTTGAGCATGAATGGTTTAAGGTGATGCCAAAGCATCTCAATCTGATTTAAGTCCAGAATTAGATTTTTTATTTTTGCCATCAGAGGTGGACTTGCTGGTGTGCTTTGGGTCATTGTCCTGCTGCATAACACAAGTGCTCTTGAGCATCAGGGCACAAACTGATGGATACTCTCCTTCTGGATTTTTTGGTAGAGCGGAATTTATGGTTACATCAATTACGGTAAGCCATCTTGAAGAAGCAAAGCAGCCCCAGACCATCACCACCATGTCTGACTGTTGGTCTGATGTTCTTTTTATGAAATGTTGTTACTTACATCTGACATAATCAAATGTAATGGGACTCAAACATTCAAAAAAGTTCCGTTTTTGACTTCTCAGTCCACAGAATATTTTCCCAAAGGTCTGGGGGGATGACTGAGATGTTTTCTGGCAAATGTGAAATGAGCCTTTGTGATCTTTTTGGTCAGCAGTGGGTTTCTCCTTGGAACTCTCCCATGGAGTCGCTTATTGCTGAATCGTGAACTCTGATCTTAACTGAGGCAAGTGAGGCCTGTAGTTCTTTAGATACTGATCTGGGTTCTTCTGTGACCTCTGTTTACTTTTCCATACAATGTCAAGTAAATGAAATCACTATTTAAACACAGCATTTTGTATTCTCTTGGTTTATCTTTGTCTAATGGTAAATTTGTCTGATGAAACATGTAAACATGATAAATCTGCATAAACTAAGAAATCAGGAAGGGGGCAAAAACTTTTCCACAGCACTGTATATTCTAATCAGAGGCTTTGGCTCATAGATGTGCATCACTACCACTAACAGTGGGAACATTTCTAATAATAACGGTCATGAAAAGAACATGAAGAAAAGAAAAACAAGGTAAAGTTAATGGATGAACTGCTTGAGGTATCGGATAACTCACATGCAATACAGGCTCAGCCCTGTCATAAACCCAGCCCTGCTTTCTTATCACAAGACACCCCCATCCAGGGAGGTTACATCTGCACGTCACACACGTAACGCTTATTTTATCCCCATTTTTTGTCGGTACACTCTTTTAAATTTTACCCTTTAATAACTTTTAATTTCATTTCTGGACATGTACGTGTGTATCTATGTATTCTTCGTACCTGTGCGTGTTGCATCGGCTTTAGCGGTACTAGAGATGGTTGAATATAATATAAATGCATTCACAAACAAACTCTTAGATATGTTAAAATAAAAATAAAACAAGATAATCTAAATGCATTACAGAGGAAGTTATTAACTTCAGGAGGGTGTTTCTGGAAATATTTCGCAGACATTCAGATGTTTTAAACTAATATTTTGACTTTCTGCTTTGATCCAAACTCTCTTTGAAAAGCTGTAATTTTACAGCATTATTCAATTTTTTTTTAGTACAAAACGTATAAAATGCATAATTTCAACGTTAACACAAATCACATGATAAGAATTACACTCGCATGCATTTAAATACATAATAAGAAAAAGCCGTACTTTATTTATTTATTTATTTTCACGTGGACGTATATTACTGCGTCACATGCGAGCGCACAGGAACAAACAAAAAACGTGCCGTCATCAAGTTGCGACAGCGCTTCTCTCCAGTCGGTGGAGAGTCAGGAGAGGAGCAGACCTAGCCCCCGTTGAGGAGCTTGCAGACGGCACATTTTTCACTACTGACGCGCTGTTTGGGCTCTGCGGGTTTTTTCTGCCTATTGTGATGATCGTAACTCAACGTGTGAGAGCACAGAGTCCGCGCGTGGAGCGGCTCTCCGGTCAGTCTGACAGAGCTACTAGCGTTAGCTGTGTTTGACTAGCCCGTTAACAGTACACGAACTTGGCTCGTAGAGGCTAGTTAGCAGGTTGTGCTAACGCGCTAGCCTCGGTTTGGTCAGGTGCAAAGTGACTGCTGCTGCTGGGAGAGCCAAGAAGAAGCGTTTTTACCTCTAAGTGTTAGCGTCTTCAAGCCTCAGAGGATACTTCGCTGTGGATGCCCGGCCGGGAGGAAGCGCTGGAGAGTCCCGCTGCTTGTCTCCATCTCCACATTCCCCAGGTAAAAGCGGTGGGAAATTACAAAGTGCAGCAGCACCACAGCTGGGGGAGACTGCAGCGGTGGACCGGTGCGGAGAAGGGGCCTAGCATTAGCCTGCTAACGCAGTCGTTAGCTGTTAGCAGTGCTAACAGTAGCCAGCTTGTGTTGATGTGGAGCTCGCTCAGAGTTGAAGTTGAAGTTGGCAGGTTTAGCTTCGTTCAGCTGAAAGCGCTGTTCTGGTTGAAGTTTTCTGCCTGTCTTGGCTGACCCTCCGGCCAGCGCAGCGCTTTTTAAAACTGTGCGGGGACTTTAATGCTAGTGCCCTGATCTCGTACGGTGCACGCACTACCTCGGTACATGTGGATCTTTAACTTTGCCGTAACTGGGTCAGTCGTGCATCTTAGCAAGTCACTGATTTGCCTCGAGATTTAAATGTACAACGTGTAACTTTCTATTCTTAAAGCCTTGATTAGGAGAAGGGAAGGGCCCTCATAAAATAGAATAAAATAAAGCTCTGTAACGGGAAGAAGCCACAGGAAGAGCAAGCAGATGTCTGTGTGCAGAAAGTGTGGACGTCTGATTGGTCAAATTATAGATTGCAAACCTGTATGAACAGTTTGAGACATGCCATGAAACACATAGCTGCACAGCCTCCACTCCTCCTGGGCATCTGCCAGGCTGCTTAAACACACCAGAGGCAGCTCTGCCACAGCATTCACATATAGAGGAAAAAGGAAAGAAAGCACCAAGTGTTGCAGATGAGCGTTGTATAGTTTGGCAGGTCCTATTTCTTCATCTGTTTGGGTGTTTATGTTTAAAAATCTTCATAGAGTCCCTGCAAAGTTCATTTGGTTCTCTTAGTTTTGTTAGGTTATACAGAGACGGACTTAATTTTCTTGTGGAGCAGAATACTGAATTTATAGGACAGTGGCAGCTGAGAGATTTGAAGTTTTGGAGGTTGTAGTGGTTGTCTACTGATTTTTGCAAATCACAGGAGTTTAAATTGTTGTCACAGGAGGCAGATTTAGTTAAACCAAGTTTGAGTTTAACTGCTTTATGTGCAGGCCACATGGGGATGTGGGGAGTAGTGGCCTAGAGGACAAGAAGTGAGTTCACCACTGAAAGGACCCTGATTTGAATCCTCGGGCTGGCATCACTGTGGGCTCCTCCCCTGCTTCACATTTTGCTGTGTGTGTGTACTACATAGTCTGTGTGATGGGTTAAATGCAGAGACAGAATTTCACTGTATGTGTATGTGAAAAATAAAGCTCTTCTATAAAACTCTTTTCACATCCTTTATTCAGTTAGTTGCCTGGCATGCTGTAAATGCAAACCTTTATAAATATTATGTTCCTCCTTTTGTTGACATTTTTAGAAAGTACCAGATCTAACGTTATGGCCCTTTTTTTTTGTTGGTGCTTTAATGTTTACTCCCCTGTGGTGGGCAGAATGCATTCATACTATAGGTTTGTCTTTGAGTTGTTGACATCTAATTGTTTCTATTCTAACAGCGTCTCCTTAACAGCAGAGCACAAACCGGCCCAACAATACAGAATATCTTCAGTTCTTCATTGTGGCTCTCAGACTCTTACTTGTCTTTCATCACATGAGCTTTTATTATATTCTTTTCACTGTTTTTTTTGTTTTGTTTTGATTAAGTGCAGTGTAACACGGGTCAAACGTGAACTTGGAACTACTCCAGTTACCATGTTCAGATTTTTACAGTGGGGATAAAGTTTTAATGACAGGTTATGATATCTACATGTGCTCTGTGTAACTGGAATGCGTCATTTAAACCCAAACTTGACCACATCCCCTCGTGTGTAATGATAGCCAAACCCAAACGGGTGTACATTCATTACATATTTCTCTTAAACAACACAATTTATCTTTCATACTTGTGTAGTTTCAGTTCCCATTTAACCATGCTGTGGCTTTCTCTTTCTCTCCCTACTGTGTGGTCAGTCTGGATAAAATTGTGCTGCTCATGTTAATTTCAGTTTGGGAGTTATGATGTCAGGTCAGATGACAAACTTTGGTTAAGAGGCACAGCCAGCACAGATGTAAGCCATGTTGGGCAGTCCATTTGAATGATTCTTCTGTCACTTCTCTTCTATATTTGCTACAGTGCTATTCTGAGAGCGTGCTAGCTAAGAGCAATGCCTTGCACACATATATACTCGTGTAATCTGTGCTGTATAAAGCACCACATTGATTACAAAAGTGCATCAACAGTAGTGCATATCTTTTGCCTTGCAGAGTGTGACTGCAGAAGTGTTGACACTGCTAATAGAAAGATACTTTATGATTTACTTGCTGGATTACACCAGAGATGGATGCAACATTTCTCTGGCACAGTGTTAACAAAAGCCGCGCACCAGAAGCTTCATAAAGGGAGCATTTATTTCTGTGCTGTTGTATTGATTGCTGGTTTAAAAATATGCTTTGGGTTGCACATAACAGATGAAACGGTCTGACCAGCCAGCCGCTGGATATCTGGCTCCGTTTGATCAAAAATTGATGTTCTTTTTCTCAGCACTGGTGTTGCTTAATCATCAGAAATGGAAGGAGGGGAAAAAGTCTGATCTGTTAGTGCTGGTGTAACTTGGTGTCATAAAGTGACACATGTATGCATGCCCAAGCTTGAAGATCAGAGCTCTGTAACGGGCAATATCAGCTTATTTGTTGTAAAACCATCAAAGAGCAAATGGCTTGTTTTGTACCTGTTCAATTTCTCTTTAACATTTTATAAGTGTAGAAGAATTTAGGCTTTTAAAAAAACACACTGTGTGACATCCATTGTAACATCTATTGTCGTGAACAAATCTGCACAATGTTTTCTTGATTAATCAACCTATTTCTTAGAATTGCTCTTGCTGTTTCCTGCTGTCTGGTCAACTGTCCAAAAACCAGAGATAAGGTCATTTTGCTGTTACACAAAGCTCAAAACAAATGTTTGACACTTGCGCTTGAAAAATGACTGAACTAGTTAATAAATCTCCCTAAATTGTAGCTAACTAATTTCTGTCAATTGAGTTGTCATGGCTGTTTTAAAATGGTAATGTTCTTGCCCTCCTGGCATATACAGCCACTTGGTGCTGTTGGTCTGATCATACCATTGTGTGATGGCTCAGTATCCTCATGTGAGGAATGTTCACAGAAGATTTTCCAAGATTATTCCAGATTTTTACGGCTTTTTCTGCAGCGCGCCTTTCTGCCGTCTGTAAAACGCCAGGCGGTGGAACAGATGAATAAAAATAGCAGATGTAGTTGTTTTGAAAAGACAGTTTTAATTTGGTCTTTTACTGCGTTGAACAGGTTGTTGTTTGGCAGCTCTTCTGAAACTGTGTTGGAAGAGGCCGTTTAATATGTACAAACTAAGCCGCTCTCCAGGGTTTGTTTTTTAGAGCCAGCCCATTATGTACCCTCTTTGAAAATGGTTTCACCGAAAACATTATTAAACCCTTCAGTTAAATGTATGTGGGTTTGGGGGATGTTCGGTTTTCTCCTTCGATGAGGTTGTGTAAGCTGGTGCAGATCAGAGAATTCAAGTTCAAAGATGGGCTGAAAGTGTTCAAGACAAGAACTGCATATTTTCAATTTACACTGCACAGGGTTTAAGGATCAGCATTGATGGGATTTTAGTTAAGCCACCGATTGTGTTCAGAGGCCACTTTTTTATCTCCTTTTTGATTCCTGTTTTCCTTGTATTTGGGCGGGCAGGGTGGTGAAGCAATCTCCACACCTACCTTCACTGCTGACTGTATATTTCCTTCTATGTGTCTGACTCTCCTTTTTTTTTTTAAACCTCCAGTTTGCTTGTTGGTGGATGCAGCTGTAACGTTATCAGCAGGAGAGTTGTTACAGCTCTGGTCAGGACTAGCTGCTTTTCTACCACCAGCAACTGCAGAGCCTCAAGCTTTAACTAGATTGAAGGTATTTTCCCTGGCCTGATTCATACATTTGTGGTCATTCTTTACCTGTCTGTAGTTTTAGATGCAGTAACACTTTGGAAACTTATATATATCTTTCTTTCTTTCTTTGATAAGCAGAAGTTTCCATATATAAATAAATAAAAAAAACGGGTTGTTGTCAACTTGAGCAGCCTCATGTTTATTTTACTTTGTTCTATTTTCTTCTACTTAGCTTCAATCAAACTATGAATCTGTGAGCATGTACAGAGTAGATAATAGAAACATAGGCAAGTCTGTCTCACTGCAGTTAAATGAAACTGGTAAACATAATTGGGTAAATGACAACCCCCCCCCCCTCAGATTTAAGTCTTGTTATTGCTGCAAGGCCTTAAAGATTAAGATATGAAGGGGTATCCTGGACTTTGTTTGTGGAAAGCTGCACATTCCCACACTGCTCACTGTTGCTGTGTTACTGACATCAGGGCTTTCCTAAAACCACTGTCATGGACAGTGAGATTTCCTGTCTTTGAATCTTGTTGTTGGCAAAGTGTGAAGATGGTGGACACTGTTTAGATTGCATATGGGTAGACCAGCCTTAGTAACTCCAAGCTCAAACTGAAATTTTTACAAGTGGAAAAAATTAAATGCACCTTTATGTAACCAGTCTGCTGTTTACATGCTTTCTGTGCATGTGTTGGTCATTCCTAACAAAGCTGCTACTCAGGGTTACTGGTCAAGACTAGTTTTAAGACTCGCTGCAGATGGAGAGGCTTTAGAGAGTGCAAGTCAGTGTTACTCTGTGGGGTTAACTTTTTCAAGTGGTAAACGGATGTTCCAGCCACTGTTTGTTTGGAGGAGGGACTCAAAGTGGAAAGTGTTACTTGAATCATTGAGTTGAGTGTAATAGACCAAATTGAGAAAGTCACAGGGTTTCTACAGGGGGACAGATGGTTGGAAGAAATTAAAAGTTTAAATGGAGCAATCAACAGAGGGATGTGGGAAAGGGGTGACAGGAGCAAACGTGTGGAGAGGTGCTGTGTAGTTTAGATACTTAGAAATGTATTCAGCTGTGTAAACTGCGAAATGGAGAGGGAAATAAAATTATCTTCATAAGCATGAAAGGGAGAAAGTAGTAAGGTAATAGATGCTGCAGTTCCAAACTGTGTGTGTGTGTGTGTGGGGGGGGGGGGGGGGGGGGGGGGGGGGGGGGGGGAGGGAGGAGAAGGGGAG
>VOQJ01018785.1:16005-32605 GCA_015052665.1 Apistogramma diplotaenia
GCTGAAACTCTCAGCCCGAGAGTCGCAGTTTGGTTTAGGGGATATTTGACTTCTTCTGACCAAACTGCGACTCTCGGGCTGAGAGTTTCAGCTGCTCATACTGGACTGTGACGTCAAGGCGGAACGCGACCATACATGCGCAGTTAACGTCCCCCCGGTTTCTGGATGAACTATGCTGTCGCTTAAAGATCCAGTCCAGACGTGCAAATACAGAGGACACAACTATCTGCGTTGTATTATAAAAACAATCTTAGAAATTCTTCTGATTAAATCCTCAGGCTGTGGTCAGGGGGGTGGCACAGAGCCCCAACCTCCCTATAAAGATGCACTTTCTACTTCACACTTATTTTAAAACGTCAGTTACTGTTTATTTTATATACTTTAAATTACAAATCTATTAATATAATATAATATAATATAATATAATATAATATAATATAATGTTAAAGCTATCCAGCAGTATATAAGTCTCATCTTCCACTGCAACATTAAAGTGATGTACAGATTCCCAATCAATCTTTACATCCAGTAATATTTACATGATTCCTTTTTACTTTTTCTTTAGTTAGTTTTCTACACTGTGTTCATATGTGTTCTTGGTCCCTCTCGTTTACAAATATCCTGGAAATGTCTTGGAAAAAAAATCATTGATACACGGTTCACACGTGGGCTGCTCCCTTAATAACTAATCCAGGACTATACGGTATATGATTACTATATTACAGTGGATGATTTGGTAATGCTTATAACTTCATTGTCTATAACTCAACTACTGTCCCCAGTTACTTCATGAGCAGTTCCTGATTATTTTTGATGAGGGCAAATTAGTCAAGTGCACACTTTTCATTCTCCCCTCTAATAGGAGAGACCAGTTCATCTGCACACCAACCACTTAGGAGTTTGGCTGACACATGCAAAGGTGCTGGTTAGAACCAGTGCACAACATGACTTTGACTACTGTTTAACTATTTTAACTTACTGAGCAATATGACGCAGAGTTTAAAGTGTGCCAACCAGCCCTGCTCGCCCCTCTCAGAGTAATACACTGAGATCCCCACTAAAATGAAAGATGGCAACATTCTCCACAGAAATGCATCAATATAATTTTTTTCCCCCAAAACATGAAACAGGATCTATTGTGCTTATGTTCAAAGTCTACCGGTGTTCCACTTGAATTACTGAATAACAAGCTATTTTAGCCCCTTTAACTGTAAGCTCACTGCCTTTTGATTGAATGCTGTTTGTAAAGGTTTGAACCACAGGTGGCGCTTTGGTACTCACAGCCTCGGGCTAATATGACCATATTAGGATATCCCCTCTCACTGATGTCATACAGAACCAAGAGTGGAAAACTGTCTGAAACTGAGTTTTTAGATCAGTCCTTTGCCTCACAAGGATTGCACATATACAGACCTCATCATTACAATGAACCAGAAGGCTGAAGAATTTACTTTCCTGCAGAATAACTACCAATCATACCAACCTACGCAGCAACAGTTAGCATTCCCCTGCATCATAATTACTCACCCACTGAATGAGAGCGCTGCTGCTGTTGCCCTCCGTAATACACGCTTTCCAATTAAATGCCTTGTATGGTCACACTAACAAAGGCATGCAATCAGACGGAATGAGTCACCTCTCTTTGATACTGTATATCATTATGTGCTGATTTCCTGAAACATCAATCATGGAAAGATTTTCCATAAAAAAGTATTTAGGCTGATTATTCATTCAGTTTCATGTGAGACACTATAACAAGCAAATTAGCAACATATTCTAAGCAATGTGAATCAGTAGCCAGATTTAGCTTCATCAGAAGTGATTTCCAGTGGCTTGTGTAGGAAGCTGAAATCACACACATTGTAAGCTCTCTTGAATCAATCATTTGCAAAACCAGTTAAATAACTGCTGTCCAGACTTCAGTTTCCTACTGTACTTATAGATGCTCCTGCAGCTTCTGTTCTCACTCTTACAGCTCAGTAACATCCTCCTCTGTCACACCAACCCTCTGCAATTCACCACATCCATGAACCTCCTTTATTCCTGCCTGCCGGTTCCACCATAAACATACTTTGCCCAATATATCCACTATGACCAAAGCCTTGCCTCTCTACCTTTGTCTCTAAATATATGCTCATACCTAATCCTGGCATGTATTGCAACTATGCACAATCATAATTAAGGTAAAGAAAGTCTATTCCTGTCATTTGTGGCCATTTGATGAACAAAAACTGAAAGAACAAGGTTACGAATACAGGCAGCCAAAATGAATTTCCTCCACGGGGTGGGCTCAGCCTCAGAGAGGGTGAGAGGCTCAGACATCCAGGGGGTTATCTGACTAGAGCTGCTGATACTGCATATTGAAAGGAGCCAACAGAGGTGGTTCGGGCATCTGGTTAGGTACCTCCTGGGCGCCTCCCTTTGGAAGGTTTCAGACAAGCCTATTTAGGAGGATAGGATAGACCCAGAACATGCTGGAGAGGTTATATATAACTCATCTGGCCTGGGTAGGCCTTGGGACCCCTGGAGGAACAGGGAAGTGTGGCTGGGGAGGACATCTGGAAAGAACCCTGACATGTTTCTATCAGCTCCACGGCATTAAGCACTTCCATGGGAGCAGTGCTGCAGCTTAACCCCCAATAATTGCAAATGATTGTTTTTACCATTGAGATATAAGCAGATTAAATTTTTAATTTTGCTTTAATTTAAGCAAAATTTTAATTTAAAAATCAAGAAAAAAATAATAAAATTGTCCTGTAAAATAAAACAACTCAATAAAATTAAAATATTGAAATAAGAATAAAAAGAGGTCACTAAAAGTGTTAGAAAGCAGGCACAGCAAAGGAAGCACAGCAATAAACGGCTCAACATGCAGAGTGCAAAAGAGGTGAGGAAAGCTGAGAAAATGAAGGTAAAGTTTTTTCTGCTGTGAGAAGCCAAACTGTCATAATTACTCATTATGAAGAATCAGTGAAGTCTGATTACAGTTTGCAGTGAGGAGCACAACACTGCTGCAGGCACCTGTTCATACAGCAGCATCTGCAAACTAAACGCTCACTTTTGTTTTCTCATGTTCATAATCCTCCACTTAGCTTTGTCTCTGTTTATTCTTTTCCCCCCGTGAGAATCCGCTGCTGAAACAGCCCAACTTTTCTGAGGACTACAAAACTGAGGCGAATGTGGGGGGGAAGGGTCCCGGTCTGCATTTCACGGGTGGTGGAAGGGGATCCTGCTGAAGCCTCTATCATGGATCTGGGGGAAGGAAACAAAGGCGGCATTCAGAAGAGCCAAAGCAGTAATGTCATGCTGGCACAGCAGCCAGACTCAGGTTATGACCTCAAAACACATCTTGTTTGGAGTCTGAGAAGCTCCAACTGTTAATAACCTCAGAAAGAAGGCTGCATTTCAGCTGCTCTGACACTAAAGACATGCACGGAAAAGGAGGTGAGAACGTTTGTCTTTTTTTAAAAGCACTAAACTACAGAAGGAAAATTAGTCTTAGCACATGTTCCTCCCGTTGTTTGTTACTTTAATTAATTAACTTAAGGTTTAGCGTCAGTTTTAGCTTCCAATAGCAGCAGATATTTTTCAGCTCTTTGAATTATTTGAGTTCAGTGGTCATGAGGCCTTCTGAGCACACTAGGCTTTTGTTTTTGCAGAACAATGCTAATAAATGGTGCATTGTTTACCTGCTCTTGTGGCAAAATCCCAGCATTGAAGAGGCTTCTGCTCCTTCTCACTGTGCCCAGGTGGCGGTTTGGAGCGCCGCTTCCTGGCACCTCCCAGATGAAGTGCTGCATGGTCTCATTGTGCTGCTGAAGACAGGAGAGCTAAGTGGAGACTTTGCAGTTTCATTCAAGAAGTTTTTTCACCAAGAAAAAAACAAAACAAAACACTGTCAGCAGGGTTATAAGCGTGCATTAAAAATGTAAGTGATGCACTAAGTGTTCTTCCTGGACTGAAGTAACTATATTTTTGATCATCTGAGAGGTTCCTGATTTTCTCCCTTTCCTTATGTCGTCTCCTCTCCTCTACCTGCTAACAGAGGTCTTAGTAATACTGATTATTGCTCTCGTATAGAACAAATATAAAATTAGTATCTCAGAGAAGATTTTATTATGCAGAAGATGAAGAGGACGCGTGCAGAAGTTTAACCTCTGCTGATACTGGATGACTTCCAGGTCAGTTTATGCTCTTTGACGCCTTTCCCTGGAAGAAACTAGTTTATCTGTACAAACCTGAGTAATAAAATTATTTATCATGCACCACCACCTAGTGGTCACAGATACTTACTACAGTTAAAATGTGACACTTCTGTTTTTTTCCTGTTGCTTTGACTCAATTTCTTGGATAGTGTGTGGAAAGAGCACTTCTACTTTCTAACAGCAACGGTCCACAGTATAAACAAATAGTGGTTGTATATGAATGTGAAATTATCTAATTGCACAAGGTATTACAAGTTGAAATATTCAATCTAATTGCAAAAACCCACTGGTCTACAGTAACTCATATATGTTCAGTGAGCCGTATCTAGAGTTTTTCTTTTCCCTAGGGGAGTATGACAGAAAATAATTGAGAAGCACTGCTCTAAAGTGTTTGAGTGTCTACTTTTGTGAATATATGACAGCTATAGTGAAAGAATCAGCAAAATTCAACAAATTAGCATTTTATCTCTATACAGACTTTATCAAGCTTCTTCTTAATCCATTTCTTTCTTTCTTTTTACATAAATGGACATCTAGGCTATATGAGACAATATAAGATGTAAACATGCTATATTTTAGCCTAACTGTTAGTTTTCATTTGTAGTCCCTGGGCAAGTCACAAAAATGTTATAATAAACAACAACATTCAGATATATGACAAAATAAACCAACAGAAACATCTATAAACAACACATCATGCAAGATACAAGACCAACGAGATGTGCCTTAAAAGTGACCTATGTGGCGTGTTCCTTTATTGACAGGCTAAGCTATGCCAATATTTTGCCCCTTTACTGATAACACATTGTCCAAATGTGGCGCACCTATGAAGAAATCCAGCAGCCCCCTCTAGTGGTGGCCCTGGTACTAATCTCAGTGTCAGCTTATACATAAAAAAGGCTTGTATTATTTGATAAAAGATATGATAAAAACAATTATGAAACCAGAAAGACTTTTTAATCAAAAGCTTTCATGTTTTTTTAAAGTGTCTATTGAATTAAGTGTTATTTTTTCTATTAGTGAAACAATACCCAATACATAAAAAATATATCATATAGAATATCATAGTTGCAGTGACTGTGACAAATTGACTAATTTGCTTAAGATTCTAAATTTTACAATATTGGATGTTTTAGCATGACCTAAAAGTTTGAGTTCAAAGTGATCCAGATATTTGAATTAATTTAAAATATTGCAGGAACACATTAGAGTACATAAATATCATTATTTTTTTTGTATTTAGTTAAGGTAAGAATTTAATATGCCATTTCTTGAGCTGTGTCAATGCCTCTGTAAGAATTAGGGATGCCTCTTGGATGTCTTTTGCATGTATAAAGATTACTTTATCATCTGCATACATTTGTATATTAACATTCAGACATGCAGTACTGTGCAGAGGCCTGAGCTACTCGTTATTTCTTTATATTTTGCTTCCAAAGAGCCAGATATTTAAAATACTCTTGAATTATAAAATGCTCTTGAGAAATAACTCCCCAGGCTTCTTGAAGGACAAGGACAAAGTTTTTCTTTGGACATTCGGTGCTTTTTCAGTACAGTATTTTTACCTCATCAGTTTATTTGTTATGCCACTTAACACAGACCTATGAATCATTTAAACATTAAAAAAGGCCCCGAATTGAAGGGTTGAACCAGTGCTCTGTCTACAAATAACAGCTTATCAAAGAACCAACTTTAAATTGTATCTTTAGACATTTTGTCTGTTATTGACGAGTGAGTAAATGCACATTACATATCGTAACACATTATTCTATCTCAGTTTGTATTAAAGTCACTACATCTAAGCTTTTAACAGTCTTCAATGCATGATCTGAATCTAAATTCCTCTTCCCTGAAGCACACATCCTTTCGCGGTGTAGCTCGTGTGAGGGCTCGATTTAACTCCCAGATAATAAATCAATAAACCTGTTTTGTAATGCAGACGGTCTCCTCCGCTGACGGGGGAAAAAGCCTTTTGTGAGAACTAGAGTTATCTATTTAGCTCCCACAGTAGTAAAGCCCACTCAAAATAAGTTGTACTATCAGGCTGACTCACATCGCTTTTCAGGCCGTGACTGCAAACGCGCTCTTTGTCTCCTCGTGCAGAATTCCCCCGAGGCTTCCCATGAGTGGAGGTGTGCAGTGTGGACTGGCTGTATCATCACGGAGGCAGTGATTAAGTAGTCTCAGCCTGATTATGTAACTAATTCAGCACTACAGTAGTGTGGATTAAATCCCCTGTCTGCTCTCATTTAGTCCGAAACATCTCTTGATTAAACACAGAGGAAATACAACAGAAAAAGTAATTAAATGCTTCTGACTTTATTTTCCTTTCCTCATTTTATTCACCGCTGCTCCACAGCTGCGATGTTAGCTCTGCTTTCTTGTTGCAATAAAATAGAATATCACATGACCTAGCTTAGAAAAAAATATGATAACTTAAAATTTTAGGATTTAGCATTTAGCATTTGATAAAAACACTAAATTAAATGGACCATGTGGTGAGATTGATAGAAGGAGGGGAAACAATCACACACACGCTTTTCTCTGAGACTCATGAATGCCATGTTTTATGTTTTACATGTTTGTCTGCACATTATTTCATCTTGTGCCTCATAATTACACACATACACAAGTTTTAATACCTAAAATCACATGTCAAACTTGAGGCCTGAAGGCCAAAACTGTCCCTTTGCAAATTTCAGCCTGGCCTCTATATCCCTGAGTTCACCGTTCATTTTGGCCCATCCTGTTGTGGCTGTGGTCAAATTAAACAGAGGGAGTTCTTTCCATGGCACCTGCAAGACAACAAGCTATCTAACACACAACAGAGCAAAAATTTACAGTACACTTATAAGTGTACTGTAAAACCTAAAACCTTTGACTGGTACTCTACATTAAATGCACCAACTACACGTCTCCAGTGAGGTGGTGGACTCTCAGTGGACTTCAAAGGAGTATAACAGGATTGGTCACTTGGTCTCCAGCTGTCCATGTCTGCAGTGGAGTGTAGGGTTAGTATCTGTGTTAAGCCTGCAATTTCAAGCCATAACAGAGGCCCAAGGGTCTGGTCATAATAATGCTTTTAAAAGAATATAATTTGAAACCAGCAGAGATGTGAAGCAATAGAAATAGACAGGAGGATGTAGAAAGTAGCTAAACTCTAAAGAGGCATACAGCTACAACAGAATGTGGTTTTTGGAGCCAAATTTCAAAGTGATGGAACTGTAAAGGCAAACATGACCAGAGCAGAGGAAACTACAAAGCTTATATGTAATTTTTATGTATAAGTGATCATGAACTCTTCAGGCTACGTTGATCTTTTTAATGCAGGAACTCCTAAACTGTGAGCTGTTGCACCTGATGAACAACGAAGGTACTGCTGGTGGAGCATGGAGTTATTTGAAATATAATTTTAAAAAAAACTTTTCATTTTCAGTTTTGTTCAATTTAGTTTCAACTTGCCAAAATATTTGCATATAAAACAGAACTAATTAAGCAAAGGTATGGGTTTAAAATGTATAAGTTATTCTTTATTTGCAAACCTAGTGTCAAACCTAGTTTATATCCCATCACTAGTAGGAAACAGCTAAAATGTCAGCTAAACCTGTTAATGGGGAATGGGCCTCAATGAGCACCGAGGTATTCTGATTCACAACTGGTTAAGGTCAGGAGCCTAGCCCACATTTGTAACATTTAAATGTTGCAGATCATCAAACAAATTTTAATATTGACAAAAATAACCAGAGTAAATACAAAATGCTGGTTTTTAAATGATGATTCCCTTTAGTATGTGAAAAAAAAGCTATTCAAACCTGCCTGGCCCTGTGTGAAAAAGTTATCACTCTTAGGCTTGTGCTTGATATTACATCACTAAAGTTAGAGAAACTTAAAAAAAATCTCTCTTTGTCTTGGCTGGCGGTGGTGGGAGTAAGTACATTTTGTTATATACATGTTTTTCTTTGTCCTACAGTATCTAATCACTGCAGAATGATAAAACCTTGTAAATACATCATGGCAAACACACGCTCACATATTTCCAGCACAAATGAGTAAGAGTGAGTGACAAGCAGCGTGTGAATGAGCTCACATTGGTCCCTGAGAGAGGCCGCCTCGTTCCCATCAATCAGCTGCCTGCATTCTACCTGGAGGCAGAAAACAGTGAAGACAAAGCGCACTTACCTTCTGGAAATTGCTGTAATTGAGTGATTAAGACCGATGACGTCAAATAAAAGCCTGAATGAGCGCTGATTCACAAAACAAACGGTATGTGGGTGACTCACCATCATCTTGGCCTTGAGCTTTGTGTATGGCATCTGCGTTTGTGCAGCAGCAGCTTCTGCCATGATTTAGAGTCAAGCAGCTTCTGCAGCTTTTGTAGAATCAGATGAGATTATTGTACGGACATGCCTTTGTCCTTTCTGCACTGGGGGGGGCACCTGTCCGATGCCTCCATGCTGTCACTGTCATCGCTGCCATCGTCGTGCTCATAATCACTGTGCGGATGAGCCGTGAAATAATGAAAACATTTTTACTGAGATGATTATCCTGTAGATCTTCAACTTTCATTACTGTGCATCACTTACATGCAGGGTTCACTGCCACTACAAACACAGGAAGAGAAACATTTCTTGGTTTGGTTTAGTCTCACGGTCCACTCATCCCTCTCATCGCTGGACTCCTCAGGTTTCATCTGCACATTTCTCCTGACCTTTGGAAATCAGATTACAGCATCACATCAACATATGGCTCAATATTATCACTACACTGGAGTCAGATAACAGAAAATATTTAATGGGTGAAGGAATGATGTGATTTTTTTTTCAATTTTGAAGTTATAGCTAAGAGACTTGATATATTTCTCATAAAATAATTTACTATTAAATTATATGATATAACAGAATAAGATGTGCTTTATTGATACCATAAGTTGGCAAATTTCTTTGGTCTAGAAATTAAAAAGAGTTTAAGACAGCCTATATCAAAATATTAAATAAGCAGAATCGTATATAGCTGCCTAAAATATATAGAAATGTGTACATTTAATCAAAAAAAAAAAATTGGTAACTTTTTCAGACATATCAAGATACTTGTGCATTTCCTTTTACAATATCTAACAAGCTAGTCATTAAATCAATTATGCAAAGGTATGACATTATTTGGTGTTTCTATGCTTTGGTGGCACTCAAAGAAATAAACAAAAATCCCATCAAACAACAACAACAACAATAAAAACTTAGGTAGGTCTTTTTAGCAAACCAACTGGATCCTCTAAAGTAACTCTGCTGCGGGCTGCCTGTTTTTATAGGAGCTCTGCAACAAGCCACGGATCAATCTAGTTTAGGCTCACTGCTCCAAAGGTTTTACTGTGAGTGACAGTACCTTGACATCCACTGACCCTGCTCTGTGATTTTACGTGGCCTACCACTTCATGGCTTAGTTGCCGTTGTCCCTAGTCCACTTTGTTATTATTATCAGGACTGGACAGGTGTCATCCTATCACAGTACCATACTGGAATTGACCGAACTCCTGAGAGTGACCCATTCTTTCAATTCAAGTATATATATTCGCTGCAGGTTCTTGTTTGGGAGTGCAGTACTAGCTGAAGATGAACTGCGGGATGAGATAATCTCTGGGGAATTCAATTCAGTTCAGTTTTATTTATAGTGCCAAATCACAACAGTCACCTCCAGGCTCTTTATATTGTAAGGGAAAGACTACACCAAACCCAAGAGTCAAAACGGCCCCCTGTGAGTAAGCACTTGGGGACAGTGGTAAGAAGAATCTCCCTTTTAACAGGAAGAAACCTCTGACAGAACCATCTCAGGAAGGGGCAGCCATCTGCCGCAACTGGCTGAGGCTCAGGGAGGAGAGACAGGACAAAGGATATGCTGTGGAAAAGATCCAGAGATCATCACTAGCTAATGATTAAATGCTGAGTGGGGTATAAATAGAGTGAAAAGATCACCTGATCCAGGCATAACTACAAGCTTGATGAAAAAGGACGAAGCTGGGAGCTGGATCCACTGAAGGCTCTGCCACCCTTTATACTCTTAAGTATCCTAGGAACCACAAGTAAGCCAGCTGTCTGAAAGTGAAGTGCTCTATTGGGGTGTTACTATGAGGTCTGTCCATCCACACCTTTCCCGTACCAGTGAGACAGCAGTTAATGAGATTTCTTTCTCTGTGAGCTTTAGTTTAATAAAAGAAAATTCTTACGATTATGCTGGTAGTGTGATGTGTGGCAACACTAGCAGAGGGACAATGAATAAGCCTCACAACACACACATAAACACACACTCACGCACACATATATAAAAATATAAAGACAGTGTTCACAGCTGGAGTGTGTCTCCGTGTCTGTCGTCCAAATGGCTGAATCTGACAGGAGCAAGAAGAGGAATTTCTCAGAGCAACAGCCTCCTCGGGGCTGAAGGCCTTCCCTAATTGGGAGAGAGGTGTCATCGCCCCCCCCCAGCAGTTAATCACAGCAATGCGAGGAGAGAATTGCAGGAAGGGAGGACTCATCATTTCTTTTTTCCCTGCAAGGCATCGTGAGTGTTTGCACACTGTGTTAAGGAAACTCACAGCTCCTCGTTATGTCTGTGAGTACAGTAGCTGACACCGGTTCAAATAATTGTGTTGAGTCGGTGAGATAATTACTGCAAAACTATTTTCTGCCGGGCCGTGCCTCTGCGTTATCACTCAACTTGGATAAGCAGATATAATTTGGCTCTTAAACGTCTGATGAACTATGGATACGGAGGAGGAGTCCAGAGATTGACGACATCTTGGGTTTCAGTAATAATAGCATTGATTGGTGATATTTATATTTACGCTGTATATTATCCTGAGCCAAAACCATTATCTTTGGTTAGTCATTTGATATCAGATGAGCCAGAACTGGTCTCATCCTGTCAGCCGGGGAGATAAATTGCCTATTAGGCCTCTGGGTTGATGATAATTCTGCACAATCAATCAAAGTGTATGAATAGGTGCCAAATGCAGGCTCATCTAATTGGAATAATAAAAGGTTGTATTCATAAGGAGTGTATTTGTTTTCCACTGAAATTTGTGCTTATGAGTTGTTCAGTTGTCGTGTTTTTATCACGCCTGCAAATGTTTCATTGCTGATTAGTGTGTAAAATTAGTAGCTGCCCTTTAGGTGTTCCTGGGAGTAGGACTGGACACAGTAGATTCCTTTCTTGTGTCATTTTTTTCCTCCTATACTGGCGACTGGTGCTGTAGTGCTACATAACAAAAAAAGAGGAAAATATGACACAACATTTGTGTTTTACTAACAAGGTCACAGGAGGAGTAATGAAAACAGATTGTGGTGAGACTGTGGAATATGAACGCTCTGATGTCTGAGCAAACGTGCCATCAGGATTATCTGTCCTGATAACTGCTCACATTGTGTCAGAATAGGTAATTAGAGAGTCATAATTCTTGGCACCCATGGCAGATTACATGGTTGTTACCAACCAATCAGAGATTGATGCAGTTTTATGATTGGCATTGATGCTGGTGGCAGGGATTGTAAACAAACAGTAACCCGGCAATTAAAATCCATTAGCGCTACATATAAAAGATGTAAGCAGCCTACCACCCAAAAAGTGAAGCAAATGTGAAAGTTACAGTACAGCAGCTTTTTTCTAGCAGCCAGCAGGGTGTGTGCGTCTCCTCTGGTAGGAACAGGAAGTCCGGTATTGAAGTCTATGGGAAATTCACTCACCTTCTCACTGGATTTATGATCTTAGTAAATTTTTTCCTCTTAAGCTTTATGTCTCAATCACTACTTTCAAGTCTTATCTAATGTAACCTGATCTTTATTTTGTAACTGAAGTTCATTATTAGAGAAAAATAGATGATAAAGCAGGGGTGGACAGCTCATCTCTGCAAGGGGCCACATGAGAAACTGAGACTGCTCTCATGATGTGAGTTCTCAAAAGGCCAAAAGGCTAAATTTGTGGCCTTGAGGTAAAAGAGAGTTCTACAAACCAATGTTTAATGCTGCCAAGACTATATATATGTTTTACTTCCAGTACATACTGCATCTGCAATTGCAGAGCATGTACTGTTGCATGTACTGCAACAGTAGCTTCAGGGAAATTGTTCTTCCAGCTTATTGTGCGGCATGGCGCACTACTGCATAAAGGGAAAGGCTGATTAGCTAACTCACAGCAGGTGGGCACTACTCCCTAAATTACTCCTGCTACACCTTAAACTTGCTCATACATCCTTCAACTTGTGTCCTCAAAATGTAATTAAAATTAAAAGCAGTGAGCTTTGGAACCTTTGCTATGTTACTTTAATTATCTGACTTGTGACATATGCGATGTATCATCAACTGTGCAGAGGATTGTGGGTCAGAATGTCTGCCAAAACATGCTGCTTTGCACATTGTTTGGCATAGTATGAAAAACAATATCGACAAAATCACGCACATCCGCTCAAAAGAGTTTTTGGAGGGTGCAATGCATATACAAATATGAACAAAGACTAGAAAACAATCAGCCATTATAAAAAGGTCTTTTAAAAAATATATAAAATTAGTCAGCTGAGATGAATATCAAACAGTCATCTTCCAGCTAGTATGAAAAACATTAAATCTTTTTCAGCCTTTCCCACAAAAGACATTTTGACAAGTCACAGTATCAAAATAAAAAGTGGCATTAAGACACTCTTCCATTAAGAGAACTAGCATGTACAAGAGTATGTGCTTTCCCACTCTGGACACAATGTCAGGAGTGAAAAGCGTCTTTGGCGTAAATGATTCTTGCTGTCTTTTATCCAAAAAAGAAAGAAAAAGACAGAGTCATCAGCCCTTTAGGCTGTGTTAAACTTTAGATAGTATACACCACCATTTGTAGAACCTTGAATAAGTTTTTAGCCCCGACAGACGACATCTTAGGATTATTTTCATACTTAAACCATGTAGTAGATGGCCTATCAGCAGGCATACCAGGCCAGCCTCTGTATCTTGTATCCACGATGGCAATTTTGAGTTTGTTTGCCTCTGCCAACAGCCTGCTTGTTGCCTATCATGCCTACTTAATAAATAAAGTCTGCTTTTATCCTTGTACTCCCCGTCTGCTGAGCCCACATAGTAAAGAAAAGAACTGGTTCACAAAGTGTCCAACCCACAGTCTGATATCCCTCCTCCACCTCCCTGTTGGTGTTTGTGTGGTTGGTTTGGGCGAAAACAAGCAGATTCGAAGAAGTTATCACGAATTACTCAGACCTCTGGCTTCTGCTTTTTCTAACCTCTCCACGTCTCTTCAGCTTTTCAGCCATCCACAAGTTGATTTCAGGTGATGTGTGTTCACTCAGCCACTTACTGTATTCATTACTGACCTCCATGACTGACCTAACTCCTTTAACATCCACTCTTATTTTTACCTAAAAAGACTAAAAGCTTGGGAGCTTTTTGTTCAGTGGATGCTTGCAGTATGCAGCAGCAATGATTCAATGAGTAACCTGTGTGATCCTCAAAAAGAAACTCTATGATACCATGGAAATGGGCTTTAGCTGCTGTGGTTCTGGTGTCTTAAATGCTTCACACCATTTAAATGTTAAGGGTTTGTGTACTTAAACCACTGCATCTGAAGTATGCCAATACTTTTCAAAATATAGCCTGTAAAGCTTCAGTTTGAATTAATCTTTGGTTAAGTTTATCATTGTGATTCAATATTTAATCATGTGTGACTCCCTTATTTGTCATTTAATTCAGGCTGGTGAAACGTAGTTAAAACAAACCAAAGGGTGTTCAATTTCTAACCGACCGACCAACCAACCAATGAATGAACCGACCAACCCACCAACCAACCAACCAACCAACCGACCAATGAATGAACCGACCAACCCACCAACCAACCATAGCATTTTCTATAATAGCTTGGTAATTTAGTAATAAGGTGGAAACAAGATGGTAATAATATGAAAATACACATAATTATAACTCAATTTCCAAAGTAATATCCAAGTAGTTATTTTGTATCAACAGGGGTTATGGCTGAGTAATATTGCACTAAAATTTAAGTAACAGCCCAACATCCGAAAATAATAATTAATAATACTTATGAGGCAAAACCATTTAGTAATAATATAGTAATAGTTTGGTGACAATATGAGGATGGTAATGGTAATATCTGTGCCTTAGAATATTTATTTATTGACTTGTGGTGGTAACCTCATAATAATAGTTAATAATGAGTCATTATTGCATCAATTCACCAGATCTTAAGGGGCATCTGCACACCTTCTGCTTTGTTGCTGACTGTCACTTACTAGCAAACATTCTAGGCTTTGGTTGTCTAAGTAACCCTCCAAGGTATTCATTGCCCATCACATGTGGGTCAGTGGCATCCTTCATTCTTTGGTGGTTGCCTCACTTGCTCACTTTAAAGTTGAGAAAAGTTTACCTCAGGACTCTTTTGAGATGCACTAAATGCACTTACTGTTGGCAGCTGTTATTTTGCCCACTATCACTTGAAGTCACCAAATGTCATTGATTTCCTATGGTCTCTGGCCACACTGCTGCAAAGCACTTGCACTGGGGACACCCCTTTGAAGATCTCCAATGTGCCAAATCCCAATTTAACCCCTGACTAAGATGGTGAGTGATGCTACAGAAATGTCAATAACCTTTCAGTCATAAAAGAGCCTTTTCCCTCATGCTGCCATTCTAAATGGTAACATAGCGTTTGTTTTATAATTAAGAAAATGAACAGTCTGTTGTCGCAATCCTCAGATTATGCAGACTGCATAGAATGTAAAACATGAAGCACCAAAATGCAGTCCCAGGAGGCAGGCAGGATTTAGGAAAAGGTGAACTATTTAATTGGGCTGTTGCAAAGTTCCACAAAGCAAACCATGAAATCTAAAAGGTGAATCAAAACACAAAGTCCAAAAGGAAGAAAACTAATTACATCTATACAGATGTGAAGCAGGAACACAGAGCAGGTACACAGACACTGAGGCAGCACTGTTTGTACAGAAGGGTAATCAGGGAATAGGACACAGGAGGACAACGAGACACAGGTGAAACTAATAAAGAGGGAAATAAAAATAAATATAAGACACAGGAGACAAAAAATAAAACAAGACAATTAACAAATGGTTAGACACGCATATACCCAGCAGCTTACCAGCATGGGAAACAGTGGGGAAGGCTAGAAAAATTATACAAGGAACTGTGAAAACTTGTTTCCACAACTGGAAAAAAAAAAGTTTTGCCATCCATAAATCAACATTTTGGACTATTGTTTTGTTCTACGCAGTCAAACTTCTGTTTGCAATCAGAGGAGTTTCCCCGTGTTGGCTATTAGTGTGAAAGAGATGAAGAAAAATGAAAGAACCTGACTAATCACATCGGTACGTCAGACATCCTCTCTCAAATGGAAGGTCTAAGAATAGATTGTATGACTGCTCATGAAGACCCCCTTGAGATGATTTTGCGGTTTTGAGCAATTTCAATAAAATCAACTTCATTTGACTGAGTGAAAACGATCCCTCTGCAGACATACTGCTAAACTGTGCAGCCACAGTCATGAAGAAAAGGCTTTACAAGAAAAAATCAGCCTCTGTCAAATAAATGAATAATAAAATAAGGATCAAACTATAACAGTGCAACAAGAATTAGTGAGACTTACAAGTTCTTTTTAAGACATAAGAATGTTTGTGGATGACGTAGATCCTCTAGAGATGTGTCATTATATGTCAAGACCTGATCTGCCAGTGTAATATAGCAGAGTGATGTGAGCTTCAAGGTTCTGATGCTCTTTGTTTCCAGTTGTTGGTCTCAGCAGCAGTCATCAGCACATTTTTTAAACTCACTCAATGACCCATTCATCATCATACACAAACTGTGAGTAAGTACCGGTAATTCAACCACGACTGTGCACCCGAATGCTGAATTGCCTGTTAAAGCGTGGATTATTTGCCAGCCCTCCTCACTCCGGGTGTGGAGGTGGCGGCGGCAGAGGAGCGAAACAGGAATGCTTTGTGAGTCATGAGTGCTCACATGAACCAGGACCTCCTCCGGTGATGAAACCACCATTGAGGCTGGTAACACTGTGTGGGAGTTCAGACCAGAGGACAGAGGCTTGTGGGTGTGTACTACAGGCTGAGGTCTCCAGCTTATCAAACAGCCAGCTGGCTGCTGAAATAAATCAGACTTCACATTAAAGAAAACAAAAGTAAAGGGTCAGATCACCCAAAAACTTCAGAGGTTCATTTACCCACTGACACTCGATAAGGAGATTCAGATCCTTTCTCTCCTTCTCTCACTGTCCACTCATACTGAGGGCCTTAGAGGGGAACTTTTTTGCTAATTTTTGGCTCCATATTTGTATTCTTGGACTTTATTACAGTAGCTTTGCATGATTTGTGGGGG
>VOQJ01018785.1:39945-54984 GCA_015052665.1 Apistogramma diplotaenia
GCCACGGGCGTCTATGTAAACAAAAGACGGAGACAGAGAACGCTATGTTGTGACTAGCAAAATTACCTGCTGCCATATGCCCATGGAATTTCCCAGTTATGCCATGAAAATCATTCCTGACACCACCAGTGGTTTGAGAAATACTGCATTTCTATATCTATTCTATAGTTCCACAGAATAGATGTGTTAATTTAACAGATGATTAGACAGATTGAGTAATAACTTAACTATCTGCTTCCCGATAGGTTTAAGTAATTAATGAGAATTATTCTGTGACTGCTCAAAAGAACTTGCTTGACCTGTTTTATATTGTGGCAGTAGGACTGTAAACACAAAGGCAGGAACTGATCATATATAAATTGTCATTTTAGTGCATCTCATTTGTCCTTTAAACTTATGACAGTTCATTCACATACACACATACTCACAATTGATGCAACACAAAGATCCAAGCTGGATTCATACACAGAGCTGGTGCAAATAATCTTTTCCTTCATCACTTTTAAGATATGTGAACATATCTGACACATTCATGTTAATGCTGCTCTCAAATGTTACCCTTTAGCTTTTCGAAATATAAAACAGGGATGTGAAGGTCTCAAAAAAAAAGTAAACCGAGACAACATCAGATTTGCCAACACATGAACTGCTTTAGTTGACAAACCAGTAGGGTCCATCTACTCTTGATACCTGGCTGTGCATGCTGTTTATATAATTCACCATCACAAAACGCTGAAGAAGAAGAGGACACTTGCTTCCCTTCAGACTGATACACGACAATGCTAGTTAGATAGGCACATACAGTACATCTCTGCAGACTTGGAAGCATTTTAATCTGCTGAGAACTACAATTAAATAGATCTAAACAAAAAGTTTGGTCAGTGTGTGTTATTGTGTGATATCATGCCATGAGTTTGAAAATAAAAAGACGAAATGTACAAGTAGGACAGAATCTGTCCTCAGTTCTTAATTTATGAAGTTGGCTAAAGTGCTATAGACTCATTTCTTTCCTCTATGCCAAGGACACAAACTAATAAATTAACTTTACAGCTTCGAGACCTGCATCGCTCTTTGCAAATATTCCCTTGTTCTTTGGCTTTCGCTTTCCCTGTTATGCAATTCAACCTTAATTTTATGCTTTCTTGTTTGCACACAACAGTATTTGCCTCTACATCGCACGTCCAAGAACCGATGAGACCAAAGAAAAGAGCCGCTGACATGATGAACACAGATATTTAACATTGCTTATGAAGTGAAAAGACTGAATTAAAAGTTGCATAATTAGTCTACAATTTATCCTCAGGAGTTTCCCGTAGTAATCTGGAATGCTCATCATGACTTTTTTTGTACATTTTACTTTTTTCCAAAATAGATCAAACAGAACCTTGGAAAGGAAGGCAACTTGTGGAACTTGATCAACTTTGCTTCCAAGTCACCATACTAATAGTAAAAGGTAATATTTTACGATTTCAAAGTGGAAAAAAGTATACATCAATAATTATAATATCAGTGGTCCATTAAAGTTGAGTGTCATGCCTTCTTGCTCGATGTACTATCCTCGAAGTCCCAGGGACAAACGTCTGCCTTTTTAGCAGCACTTACAGCCCCACCTTTAGGAACTGGGTTGCTCTGTTTCACGGCAGAAGCACTTTTTTCTGTACCCTTTTTATCCTCAAAATCCCATGGACAGACTTCCGCCTGCTTTTCTTTGGCTGCTCCGACATTAGTGCTTTTCCTTTTTTCTACTAGTGGAACCTCCTGGTGACTCTCTACATCCCACGGGCAAACCTCCGCCATCTTTTGTTGGCTCAGGTGTTTCTCTGAATATTTACTCTTGTCCTTTACTTTTGTTCTACTTTTTTCATCGTCAACATCTTTTGATTTCTCTTGCTCAATTGTTCTTGTGGAAGGGGGCCCTTTCTTTTTAGAAGGTGATTCCTTGGTTTTGGATGCTTGTGAGGGGCTAGGTATCCTCTCAGAATTCGGAGATCCTGCGGTGCTGTCAAATTCCCATGGACAGACATCAGCTTTTGATGTTAGTAATGCTCCTCCTTTGGGTGCATCTGAGAAGGTGCCTCTTCCATCCATTGGAGAAGTTCCCTTTTTCTGCTTTGTCACATCTTGTGAGTGAGATAATGCTGTTGGTTTTTTCAGCTCTTCGAAGTCCCATGGACAAACATCAGCCCGATGTGTTTTGGAGCCTTCAACTGCAGAATGAGGCTGCTGGGGTCTAGGCTGAGATATTGATTGCTTTGATGCTTCCACTTGAACGATTTGACCCTCACCTCCCTCCTCCCATGGGCATACCTCTGCTTGAATGGCTGATGACCTCTGAATCTCCTTTGAGTGCCTGCCACTGGATGGAGACTGCTCAGAACCTTTCTGCTTCTGAGATTTGGCTCCTTTGGTGCTTCCTCCATGAACAGTTGTGGTTTCTTTTGGTGCTATAGATACATGTTTTTGGACTTTATTTTCAGCTGGAGTTGGGAGATCCTCCACCTCCCAGGGACATACTTCTGAGAGATCATAGAGGTCTTTTCCCTTAATGGGGTCGGAGCAGATTGTCGGCTGGCTGCCACTAACTGGCTGTTTCGTGATTCTGCCTTTTGCTGTGCTTTGTTTGTACTCAACTGACTGGCTGATAATCATCTTGGGCTGGCACTCGTCTTCTGGCTCTACATTTGCCTTTGTGTCTTTGCTCTTTGGCTGACTCTTTTTATTGCTTTCCTCTGTACTCTGTGTCTTTCCAGTCAAACCCAAAGTCTTTTCTTTGGCACTAGCAATGACACTGAGAGACTTCTGCAGCATGGAGGCTCTTGGATGAATTGGTTTCTTGTCTGCAGTGAGATTATGGGCACTGGCTGACTTGCATACCAAGGGAACTGATTCTGTAGACTCACTGGAGACATTTATATTCTCATTGGACTTCTTCTTGACCAGCTTCTTGCCCATAAGTGTATCCAGGAGGGACTCTTCAGCTGTGTTTGCATCAATCTTGTCATTCACGGTGCTCTTGGAGTCCTCACTCTGGTCACGGACGTGATCATAGCTGCTGTGCGACTTCTTCAGGGAGAAAACCTTGTTCTTCAGTGTCTCCTCCTTAGGTGGTTTTCCTGGGTGAGTCGTATCTAAGGGGTTCTTCTTCAACATGCAGATGCTGTTACGATTGCTCCCATGCTCTCCCACCTCCTTCTCTTCACGGCTGCACTGCCGATGCACGGACTCGGGAATCTCTGTGATGCGCCTCATTAGCGAACGACCTAGGCCTTTCTTAGAGCTCCGCTTTTTCTGGAGATGAGGATTATTTGCCAGCATCTTCTTCCTCTTGTAAATCTCCAACTGGGAGTACAGTTTCTTCAGCTCTTCCTACAAAACAATGATAAGAAAGATGCAAAGTTATAAGTCTTTTTAGTGGCGTCATCCTGGTTCAATAATAAAAAAAAGTTCTGCACTGAAACACTGCTACAGAAAAGCACACAATCTGCTGCACAGAAAGCATGCAGTACAACTTAATGTCACGTGACTACAAACAGTTTTTAAACATGCTGAAAAAAGAAAAGACAGTCTTGGACAGCATTAAATAAGGAAATGGAGTGTCTTTTAGTGTTAGGTCTGAAACAGCCTCTAAGCTCGGGTCCTGAACCAGTTGCATTTCTCTCTGTATTTCCATCTGAGACAGTGAATGTGCTCAAGTACCTGGATGTCATCACAAAACCACTTCCTCAAAATTATAGGCTTAAGGTACCCAAATATTTTGGTAGAGAGACTTCTTCAGCTCTAACAGACAAACAGAAATCTCTGCTCACGTTGGCACGTTTTTCCCAAAGGCTGTCGCAAGATCTTATGCCACAGCCATTAATAGAACTGAGATGGCCCATTTCGTCTGGTGTCTGCAATAAAAAACTGCCATGGCTCAGTATTTAAAAGGTACACAATGGAAAAGTAAAGGTTTGTGGAAACACTGCTTACCCGGATGTCCTCGGGGTCCAGGCTATGCTCACTCCACGCTGATGTTATGCTGCTGTTGAGGTACGACCCAGAGCGACCCATGTCCAGCTCGTCCTCATAGGCCTCGGAGGCGATATCATCTCTCATGTGGGTGCCAGCAAACAGGAACTGATGGAGGGCAATAAAGCTGGTCAGCATGGGTTGTTCCATACAATTTCTCAAGTATCTAATACAAAAATGCAAAATTGCAGTTAAAGGAGGCTGTAATCATAGACTATATATAAAAGAAGCCAATGTAGAAATCTTAAATTTCTAAGAGCCCGGCAGTCCATTGAGGCCATCCATCCATCCATCCATCCATCCATCCATCAGCAGCTTAAGCAAAGAAGCCCAGACCTCCCCAGCCACCTCCACCAGCTCATCCAGAGGGATCCCAAGGCATTCCCAGGCCAGCCGGGAGATATAATCTCTCCAGTGTGTCATGGGTCTGCCCCGGGGCCGCCTCCCGGTAGAACATGTGCAGAGAGGTGCCAAGAAGGCATCCTGATCAGATGCCCAGACCATCTCAACTAGCTCATTTTCATGTGGAGGGGCAGTGACTCTACTTTGAGCTCCTCCAGAATGGCTGCACTTCTCACCCTAGTCAAGTGAAGTCAGTTTATTTATATGGCACATTTAAATCCAACAGATGTTTCTTCTTCTGCTCCTTTTCGGGGTTGCTCCAGCAGATCATCTTTCTCGATGTCACCTCATGCCTAGCATGCTCCTCTATCACAAGACCCCTCTGCATGTCCTCCTTCACTAGAACTACAAACCTCCTCTCTGGTCTTCCTCTTCTCCTTTTGCCTCATCCTTTGTTCAGTATTTCTACAAACCCTCCTCTGCACCTGACCAAACCATCTCAGCCTTGTTTCTCTAACGTTGCTCATCAAACAAGCTCACACGAATTGTGCCTCTGATGTACTAATCTTTAACCCTGTCCGTGGTCACTTTCAATGAAAATCTCAACACCTTCAGCTCTTCCACCTCAGACTCGGCTTCCAGTCTGTTTTTCAATGCCACTGCCTGTAAACCACACATCATAGCAGGTCTCACTACCATCTTGTAAACCTTCCCTTTCACTCTTGCTGCTATGCTTCTGTTACAGATCACTCCAGCACTCGTCTCCCCTCGCTCCATCAGTCATCTGTCAGCATTCCCTTCTTCACCTCTCATGCATACTGTCTGAAATGCTGCACAGCAAGTAATTAAACAATCAAAGATTTAAAAGACAAATAAAAAGAAAGCCATAATCCATGTAAAAACTATTTATAAAGAGAAATTATATACAGTCAGAGAAACATATTAGGAAATTTTGAGCAATTATACAGCTCACAAAAGACACAGTTGTAAAATGATCCTAAAAAGCCAGTTAGAAGATGTAAGTTTTTATATGTGGCTCAGCTAGGATGTGACATAGATGACTTCAACTTTAGAGAGCTTCTGGCCAACTGACCTAAGCAAACAGTGTGGCACAAAAACTGTACCAAATCCAACAGATACTCAGAAGGAGGCAAAGGCAGGAATTTGGTCCATATTTACAGAATATGTTTATATATAGATGTCAATAAAAAAGTGTCCCCACTGCAATTTTTTCCTACGAGTAAACAGTAGCTAAGGCCCAGGTCACAAAGGCCAACAGACCAGTCAGTGACCCCTGGGCTTCCTGTGGTGCACAAGTGGTTGCTGCACCAAAAATCTCCTTGGAAAAGTGTTTGCAGACAACTCAGTGTTTTCCATGCAAACTATGGGCGACTGTAGCATTTGGTTAGCAACCAAAGCATGGGTTGCTAACAGTGGACCAGTGGTTGCCAAAGGGTCACTGGACATTCTCCACACGTGGACATTTTTATAACATGAACAAAACTAGATTAAAATACATAAACTCAGACATTTTTACAACAACCTTATAGGCTATACTTATACAAGCTGCTACCATGTGAGTCTGGAGTGTCCTTGTGATGTGAGGCCACAGGTGAAATGCTGAAATTGAGGTCTCACGATGGTGGTCCACAAATCAGCGGTTGCTACACCAACCTTCTCCATAAAGTCCCTGAATGTAACATATACACTGTGACAGTTACCTTAGGAATGAGTAGAAGACCCAACGTGACTGTGACAGTTAGGTGGGTGTGGGTGAAGAACAGAAGCAGCATCCAGTCTGGATGGAGCTCAGGAGAAAGAGTGAACCTGTAAAAAAACAAAGACAGACATCCGCAAGTGAAGCTACAGATAGCATTGATGTTTTCTCATATTCTGATGTATCTATAAAGACGTACAGCATCATTATTCAAGATGCTAAAACTCAGCACATAAACCAGAAATGAATTTAAACACAAAGACACATCTTTATGATAGTCTATCATCAAGTTCAAAGCATGCATTCAGTAACTGGAGTGAAACCTGCATCAAAGCTCTTTGATAAAGATGGAGCCAGAAGAGACAGCAACCAGCAGTGAAGCAGATTTATACAGTGCCTGTCTAGTCATCAAATGCACTCCTGCAATGTTCCACTTGGGTGATCCTCTTACCAGCAAGCACTCAATATTTTCCTCATTCGTTCAATTGGATCCACAATAAGGGAGTGACCTTCATCTGGTCACAAGATTCGGTCTATGTATACATCAGATGGGAACACACTGGGCGCAGCGGTTGGTGGAAAATAAGATAATTACTGTTTGAAACAACAGTGGTGCAAGGAGTAGCTCCAGCGTGTTATTTAGAATGAACTAACAGGCTTTCAGCACAGTGAGACCTCGTGTGCACTAAGGATATGAAGGCATGTCCTGTTAGATGGTAATTCCACCAGTGGAGAGCTTCTATCCAAGCAAATATCATGAGTAGGCTCATTACGTTGCTGAGGTTGGCAAATGGCTAATTAACAAACAGTTACTGTGGTAATAGCTGTGAGGCATGAATGAAGGCAAATGTCCAGCATATGAAATGTCTCAAAGCTTTGAAGTCTTCCCTCCTTCATGTTTTGTGAGGAATTTCTGTGCCGATTAGGATTTAATAACTCTGGCATGCTGTCTCCGCTCAGCCTGCAGCATTTCGCTGAGTGATCCCCAGCCCTCACAGACTCGCGCGATTTCATACCAGCATCCCATTCACCTAAACCTGCCTTAAACCTGACGATAACCACAGCCTACACAGAGGTCTAAGCTTTAAGTGGCCACGATGGGATCAAATAGCTGGTTCTTCATGCAACATACATGGCTTTAACTAGCCCTGATGTACACTGGACCCCAGGTGGCAACCAATCAGAATCAACCCGCCACACCAGGCAACTTTCCAGGTTATTAAGGGCCTCGTCTGGCCATTTTCTGCAGAGAAAAGCCTCACAACAGCGCTCGAGAGGCTCGTTAAAAGAGTTGGCAAAGCAATCTCAAAGAGCCAGATGTTCAAAAACCATCAAAAATGTTCAAAATTCACATTTGTTCCAATAACCTATCGGTAACGCGCAATTTATTGTTAATGAATGTTAATAAAGCTGCCAATAATTCAAGCTATTGATGCTGTCTTAGAAAAAAAAACATGGTAACACGATTCATTAGTGAATAATGTGATGGAGCTGAGCTCTCAATTAGGGCGGCTCGAGGTAGGAGCGGCTGAGGCGGTGTCAGCTGAAACGTCTCATTTATTAAAGCTGCATGTTGCAGCTATTTGACATGTAGACTGGAGGGAGAGGGCTGATTTCACTATAATAAAAATTAACTACCAGATGAGCAGAAGAGTTGAGCTACTCTACATGGAAATGAGACAATCTACCGGAGGCCATAAACATCAAAATGACAACGCAATCACAGACTATGATATTAAATATGGAGCCAGCACATGTGGGACATTTTATAAATTTAGGTGACAGCAGTTGCATGCTGAACAAGCATTTCTGTATTTTTCCCCTGTGGATGGAGCACTGTGTGAATGGAAGTGTGGCAGGCAGTGATCTTTAAACATTTCTGACTTTTTATGTCATATCCTTGGTGTTTCATTTGTATTTAATGCTATAATGTTTGAGGTTTTGATTTTGTGTTTGTCAAAGTTTGGGTTAATCTTTGATTCCTATATTACTCTAGTAGATTGTGGGTTTTATTTCTGTCTGAGTTAGCAGGACTAACGTGGAGAGACATACATCCATTCACGCCTACTGCCAATTTAGGACCACCAATTTACCTAACCCCATGCATGCCTTTGGACTGTGGGAGGAAGCTGGAGTACCCATGCAGAAACAGAGAGGACTTGAATATTCCACACAGAAAGGCCTCGAGCTGGATTTGAACCCAGTACCTTTTTGATGTGAGATGACAGCGCTAACTACTGCTACCCAAAAATGGGGCACATTTAAAGAGAGGGAAGTCTTACATAAGGATGCCGAATAGCTCTAAATTCAGTGTATATATGACCTCAGCATTATATGGAGAATAACAGAATATAGTTTGTATGACTCAAAGTGTTTTGGTAGAAAATTTTAGACAAATTTATTAATTGACTAATAACAAAAAATACATCAGATAAAAGGTTTTCACAGTTTGGTTATAGTAGTGTAACAGGCTCCTCACAGTATATCACAGGTGTGGGTGTATGCTGCCGAGTCAGAAAACACTGTCTACAGTACTGGTTTACCTGTGTATCTGACGATACTTAAAGGTCCTGCATCATACCTGGCCTTAACAAGTCTCACTCGACCCCAGAAAAACTCCAGTTCCAGTTTCAGCTCAAAACACCTCACAGCTCATGTCACTGTATTCCTGTTTTGTATTTTGGCTTATTTTCTGTTCAATTATTATTATTATTTATTTATTTTTGGTTACACCCCCTTCTCTTTAATTCTCTGTAGCATTAAATAATGTGAGCTGCTGCTGCCCATTTCCAGAAGAGGGCAGTACCTTTCCTGCCATTACCACACACACAACTGGAGCCCAAAATGCAGCAGAATAACTGGTTCTGTGTCGTAACCCCGGAGTGTGCGAGTGTTGGATGATGCCTCTAAGAGCTGCTGAACCAGGAAACTGATCCAAACACACAGAGCCTCACTAGTTTACCCAAAGCACAGTGTTCCAGTGCAATAGTGTCAACACAGACTACTGCACAGTCACAGTTTCTAGCATAGTAACTATTTATTACATGTGTACTGTCAGGTAATAATAATCATAATAAAACCTGCAGAATTTGAGCTGCAGTGAAAACTGGTGATGTGACTATATGATTAATCAGGGTTCCCTTCAGTAGTCTGCACCTAAATATTAGCTGATTAAAAACATATCAGCATTTTACTAATGTGCACCAGTTATAAAATAATGGGATTAATAGTTTAAAATTATTCTTTAATATGTACAATGTTTGCACAGACATTTAATCCTAATCTATTACATTAGACTCAATTTCTAACGTTTTCTGAGAGTTTTTCTTACTTAAGAAATTTGTGACCGGACATGCAGGAACCCAGACATCATCTGCTGGTTACTGAATGCAAAGCAAACTTTCCCATCATCTTAAGGGATTCCGACAGAGGGAGCAACGTGCCGATCAGGGACCATAAAATGCCAATTCGAGCGATAACAGGTGAAGTGTGTGGTTCCTGTGTGTGAGCGAGTACAGCAAAAATACCGAGGGGGCGAGGGACATCACTGATTAACATATGGGGGGGTTGTAAATAAATTACAAGGTTACCTAGGAAACCAGAGGCTGGACTGTACAAAAGCAACCAAATGTTGACTCTCTTTAAATGTGAATACAGTTATGTCGGTAACCCACACATGTTCGTCCCTAACAGGATGAGGAGGCGCTGCAGTCATTTACTTTCAGAACTTCCCCCGAAGCCTTATAATTTTGCTTACCTTTCTTCAAGCCTCATCTTCTTTTTTATTTCTGTATTAAAGTGAAGTTGAGTCAAACAGCGTCAATAAGCTTGTCCTTTATTTCTGATTGTCATCACATGCAGCATAAAGCAAATTTTTTTGCCAAAGTTGAAACATTTTAACCTGTGTGGATGTGGCTTTGCCTCTGTTCTGTGCACATTTCACCTCATTACAAAGGTGTTATACTGTATATACACTTTGCCTACCTGTGCAAAAGCTTTGCTTTGCCTTTGGTTTGAAAGTTTTCAGAATTGACTTATTAACAAGCTACTCACCTCATGTAATGTTTTAATATGATATCATAAGATGGTAGAACATATTGGAAATTCTAATAAAAAAAAGCATATACTGCTTATTTAAAATATACCCAGTCATGGAGCCAAATCACTGGGAGGGGGAGATGTTACCTGATGACATAGAATATAGCCGACAGGACGAGCTCATTGTGAACAGCGATGGCCATGTAGCGAGGCTCGTGGAAAGCCGACGGCACGGTCCTCACAGCGTAACACAGATAAACTGCCCACAGCAGGAAGAGGAACTCAGCTGGGAAGTGAAAAATGAGAGAAAAAGTAGTAAACGTGATAAATTTACAGGACAAGAAGTCACTTCTATGCAACACACACACTCATTACATGTGCACCAACCAACCAGCCACTTCACACTCCAGTGCACTCATGGAGCTGCCACAGATGGTTGTACAACATGCGTACACAGGAAAGTGCCCTGCTCAACAGACTCGTTTGTAGCAGCTGCGGTTGTATTCTCAGGGCAGTAAACGAATCCCCGTGCACCTCCACGGCAGCCTCGCAGAAGGTTACCAAGGTATCCAGCTCCGCAACTGTAAACACAGCTGGTTGTTGCCCGCGAAGGCAACTGAATCATGTTTTCTTACTACAGGAGCAACAATCACTGCAAAGCGACTCATTACTACACTATAAAGTCCCCACTTTCTGTTGGATTTTTAAAAAGAATTAGAACCCAAACTTTTGTGTATTTGGTAAGTAAAACTATTTACTTGAAAGTGTTGTTTTTTTCAGTTTTTTGAAAAAGAAAATAAAATAGGGAGCGAGAGCAACGAGGGGAATCTAACAGTTTTTTAATGCTTTATTCAGAGCATTTGTAAATTATTTATCAACCATTGTGGCAGCGGTTCCAGCATGAATCCTTCATAATGGACAGATTTTATTTTTTCATTCACCTCCGTATGTCTCTTTGTAATCTATCATTAAACTCACTACAGTTTGGAGGGATTATTTTGGCATCTATTATATTGAGGTTTTTGCAGATAGGTGACTGCTAAGCACAGTTTTAGAATTAGAACACGCCTACTTGCCTACAGGTATGAACACTTGCCAGCTATTCTCCAAGTGTTGAAAAGTGCAACACTTACCAGAAAAGGGGGACCATTTGCCTTTAAAGTAAAAGCTGCACCATTTGAAATGTGTCAGCTGCAGCACCTGAGGCACAACTTTTACTCTGAAAGCAAACATTCTCTGTTTCTAGTTTACCTGTTTAAGTTTTACTACCACTTGGCTGGTAGTTTACAGCTTATTCCTGGCTGATTGCAGGGGACTGAGGCAATCTGCTAGGCAACCAAAGTAATCACAGGGAGATTTTTGGTGCTGCACCTTACACCTGTGTTATGTGATAATCACTGCTGTGCATGCTTAGACCTTATATTAGAATACGAATTTCTAGTACTTTAGTAATGTGACTTTATTCACCATTTAATGCTTATAAAGTTGTGCATCGATGTGCACAAGAATTCCAGTGTGCCTGCACCTTCCTGTACCTGTGCACATGTGAGTCTGAATTAAAGGAGCAGACGATAACAACTGCTGAAAGTGCAGTTTTGCTGCATACTTAAGTCTTAACAATTGGTTTTTATTCGATAGGAGCTCTATTTTTTATGGGATTGTTTCTGTGAAGAAACACCGCAAAGCAGAAAATACAATTAGATCTCATGCTGCGAACAAATGCAGGTGTAGTTTTCTAAATCGGAAAGATTTATTGCATCTCTGTGGGTGTAAATTATAAGCTCTATTCAGGTGGCATCAGAGTTGCCCTGCATATCCATATTGCCAAGTTATTTTTACCTCCTAATAAACAGAATGAAAATGTGTCCTCAGTTTACAGTATCGCAGCACGGCTGCCCGGCTGGGGGTCCATCTGTTTTCCCAGAACTCAAAAACGACCACAGCGCTCTCTCATGAAGCCTGAGTCAGCAGACATAAACCAGCATGCAGAGTTCCTCACAAAGAGATGCTGCTCTCAGAGAATCTTTGATTTCTCATCTGTCTTCATCTGCTGCTGGTTGGCCTTCCCCTCTGTGCACGACACAGGAGAACATCCGAAAGTGTAGCACCAGCGGAGAGGATTAATGTCTTCTTTTGGGAAATATTACCAAACGTACATGGAGGGGAGCTGTCTTAATCATCCAGTTTCACCCATCACTCATTCTTCCCTCATCTCACTTTCAGCTCCCATCGCTATCATGCCTAACAAATCATTTCTTAATTTCACGTGCCCATCAAAGAACCCACGTTTTCTCACCGCAGTAGGCACACGGAGCGTGGTGTAGTTAATTCTATTCACAGTACTCTTTGGAAGCAGAGGGCAGTAGTGGTACTTACCAACAGCCATCATGTAGTCCCAGCGATCCAGGAGGCACATGCTGAACTGCAGTCCATCGGGCGTGTAGCCCACCTCGATGAGAGCCAACTTCCTGTCCGGGTTTTGACAGACGGCAGATGTCCAAGCCACCAGGAACCAGCAGACGATGAGCAGGATGATACCCAGCAGACGCAGTACTCGCCAGCTGGTCATATAGGGGATCCTCTGGGCTGTGCGGGAAAGGAACACCTTCAGCACCCTGTGGAGGGAGAGACTCACAGTGAAAATTCTTCAAAAAGTTTTATTTCACTGATCACAGATCTGTCATTGTATGTGCTTTTGTACAGTCAGCCTCAAGCATATTTGTCTTTTTATTTTCCCATATCTACCAGCATTTCTATTGTGTGCTGCTGTATGGGCATTATTTAATGTGAACTGGTCACACTGTAGCCAGAATCTACTCTTTGCTTGAGAACATTAGCTCTCAAACTTTAACCATGAGGCTTTAGCTGCCTCAGCCTTACCAAACATAAAGAGGTTAATGATCAGAGAGGAATCATGCAACATGTAAAACAATCTTTTTACACCATTTATTGAAAGTGCTAACATCTTGCAAACGTATTTATTGGTTTAAAAGGAAGTGGGCCCTCAGGTACGATTAAATTCCATGCCAAGGTTTATTTTTCCCGTCTTACTACAAAGCGATGTGACTGCTAGCAGTTCTTCCACCTGCCAAACCCAAAGACTGTGGAACATAAATCCAGCTCTGCTCAAACACATCATCAGCATCGCTATTCTTAGGCTCTGCCCTTCACGCACATTGATGAAGTGTCCACTGCTCTCTCCACTAATGAGTCCCCCATAAAAAATTGATCTTTGCAATATGTTCACTTGCACCTCTAAGGATGTACTAGACCCCGCTGGCGTTAGCCACATCCTCTTAATCAGTGTCTCCATTAGGGCATTTTGACAGATTCACCTGAAAAAAAAAAGACCCACAGATGAAGAATTTCACGAGTGTCACTTTAAATACAGCAGACCCCCCCCGTCTCATTAACAGCTATTCACTGCTGGATAGCTACCCCCTCGCCTCTCACTCACCCCTACCGCATCCTCTGGTGATGCTTTCTCTTCCTCAGCTGTTTTGTTTCTCACCAACTATCAGGACTTTGTTAAATATGGAGATAAATTGGGACCAAAGCACCCCGTGTTTTCTTAATCAGTGCAGCCTGGCAATTATTTCCCAGACTTAATGAGGTAGTGAATCCACCTAAAACATGCAGAGCAGCATAGTCCGGTGGTGATGATGCTGCCTTGACACTTCACAGGACTCATCTTAACAAGGAATTAAGAGGTGATGCAATCTCTAATCAGATAAGTGCTTCCCTGGTTGGATAACAATGTTGGACTGTGCAGTACCTGTACAACTTAAGAGTTAGCGTCCCATAGACGGTAGCGAAACCCAGCAATCGAACCCAGCGCAGCAGGATGCAGCGGAAAACGCTCGGCTGGAAGTAGAGAATCCCAACCTGAACGAGAAGAGAAGAAGAAGAAGCATTAGACAACAAAGGTCGTGAAAGGAAAAACAAATAAGTAAACAAGAGAGGGACCCAACTGTGAGTGTTTTCCATCTAAATGATAATGGGCCCTCTATCCCGGGGAAATTACATTTAAATTCGTGGGAAGCTGCTGCCTTGTGCTCTCAGTGGACATCTCTATAAACAGTGGAGTAATCTTATTTAAATGTTGGTTTGCTCCAACTGTTCTCTTTTGGCATCTAGCAAGCGAACGAGTGGGTTTCATGTGGTTTCGATTACTGCACACCCTACCGCTCATTAAGGCTCTTTGTCATGACTTTTTTTTCTCCTCTGAATCTACACATGAAGATGTTTTACTTGTTTCCTCTTAACTTTTTTCCACTTCCTGTGCCGCCTTTTATCCATCAAAGGGAATTCTAAATGCTGGCAAACTGATCATCGGCGTGTATTGCTGATGCTGGGGATAAACTCAGTGTGTTTGGGGACTTTGAACTTTTTTTTTTTTTTGAGCAGTTTTTGTCAGCAGATGGTGTTTGCAGGGATGTCATGAATGTGTTGACATGAAAGATCAGAAGCTGCTTTAATTTTAGGACCGTTTGCTCATGTTGGCCAGAAAAGCAAAGCACCAAACTTTTTTTTTTTTCGAAGCGGGAAAGAGCAGCTCCATCTGCTGATGAAGAGCATGCGCTGTGATTAAAAGGTTTGAGCGGCACTTGAGTTTGTTGACTCGGACTTGTCTTAGGGATCAGAAGTATTGACCTCACTAAAATTGCAATAGCTAAACAGTTGCTGAGCTTGCAGTAATTAGAGAGAAAAAAGACAGGCATTCGTTTAGTACTTTTCTAATCTTATTGAGCACTTAGAGCACTTAACAGAGAGATGTATGACAGGTACAGAAACTGCTAACGGTTTGCTCTGGTAAAAGCCAGTGAGCCCACTTTAACACTGTAAAAAGCTCTTTGGTTAAAGGTGATGTGGCAATACTCTTCAGCTGTAACCTATCAAAGGTCAAAAGGATCAAGAACTATTTATTTGGGATA
>VOQJ01018785.1:55004-69292 GCA_015052665.1 Apistogramma diplotaenia
TCTTAACAGAGAGATGTATGACAGGTACAGAAACTGCTAACGGTTTGCTCTGGTAAAAGCCAGTGAGCCCACTTTAACACTGTAAAAACCTCTTTGGTTAAAGGTGATGTGGCAATACTCTGGCTCACCTGATGTAAAAGCAAATAATTCCTGAAAGTTGAAATGTGTTCAGCTGGAACCTATCAAAGGTCAAAAGGATCAAGAGGTGGCTGTGTGAACTATTTATTTGGGATATTTATCACTTGGATACATTTTAAGAGTACAATTATCAATTTAAATTGTACTTATGAGTTTATTAATATTTATAAAAAGAACAAGAGCAGACTGACACTGCATATCAAGGGTGAAAACTCCCTCCACGTACATGGATTGCCGCCCTGAATCCAGAAGGATATCTGCATTAATTGGTGAGAACATCAAGATAATGCCTCCCAGTCTTCTCATTTCAAGTGACAAATATATTTTTGATTTTGATGTGATGTAAAATGTCATATCTTCCAAAGAGTCTGAATCCAGATCCAGATGTGGACTGAGTTTACAAAGTTAAAGCCCCATCGCTGCTGAAATCTGAATGCAAATCCATTCATAACCCTGCTGCGACACAAACAGTCAAAGCAAACCAAACACATAAGCTGCCTGACAAAGGAAATAAGCAAATCCTAAAAATTCCAGATCTTCAATAATCAGCTGAAGATTACTTAAAGCAGATTATCTGAATCCCTATAGTGTACTTCTAACTGGTGATTATGCTTAAATAAAGTAACTAAATGAAAAATGAAATGTATCCGGCCTCCTGTAGAGCTCTGCATACGGGGAAAAAACATGAAGTGAATTCAGCTTGTGTGCTCCACCCTTATGAAGGTAAATAAAGGTAAACCAGACAGAGTAACATCACAGCTGTTGCAAGTGTGAAGAGCTGAAAAAGGAAATCTGCACATCATTACTGTTCTCATGTCCCATGGAAAATACAATGGAAAATCTATAATTTGGCATTTAGTCATTATCTGGACGATGAAGAACCCAGTGGTTTGTGTGGGTGGAATTCCTTTTTCTCTAAATATAATAAAACTTTTGAGTTGAACTATGACAAGCTCGAGATTGGTTGTTACTACTTTTTAGTGTGATTTTTACTTATTGAAAAATACAAAGATGGCGATTTGATGAAGTTAAAATCTGGCTATAAACAGGATTAAACCCATCCAGGAATAATCTCTCAGTCTTTTGGAACTGGAATCAGCATTTATCATTTATTGTTTGAACTCCAACGCACGGCAACTCAGCTCAGATAATCTTTCAAAGAAACCGTCTGCTAACAGGATAACATCGTAATGTCTGACTGCCAGTCACTGCTTCACTCCTAAAATGCCTTACACACATCGCCAGAGTTCAGCCAGTGCTTTGATATTGTTGCAAGCATACAAGTAAACAACCCTTACAGTGCAATCATTGCACAATAGAGCAATTAAAAATGAAGAACTACTGACACATTCTACACGTAGTTTCTTAGATGTAGCGCTCAGTGGATGAAACAGTAAGAAAGATCCTGCTACTATTAGTGAAGGTAAAACCATTTTTGCAAGAAATTTACCCATATATATACTTGCATTAGTGAAAACAGTGACATTCTTCCCATTATTACAAAAATTCAAATACAAAATATCATAGTAAGCTTGCCCTTGAGACACAGACGAGGGCATCCACCCATGTTTCCTACAAAGACCTGAGCATGCTGAAACGGTGCCCATGCACACTGCCAAAAACCCTGATGGTCTTCCAAAGACATAAAAAGAGCCAGAACAAACAGAGAAAAAAGAAAGAAACAAACATCTGAGGCAACATAATTATCTGTCCGTTGCAGATGTGCAGAGATTTCCCCTGTGGGATTGTTAATGTTAATCGGATTAGCTGAGGCATTAATACGTTCCCTCAGGCAGCGGCGAAGACGCAGGCATGTGGATATTTTTGCTCACTAGGTTTGAGTCAGTTAAGGGACACAGAGGACCCCACGGGAGGAGCGGTGGCCCACATCTTCATCTGCACACAGAGTCTGGAAGACCAAACAGAGAAACTTCTGACTCAAACAAAGGATGCTGCAAAAGGAATGGAAGGAAATTCCGAACAGACTGCTGAGTTGTTAATCTTAAATACATACAGGGTCTTTAATCCCGAATCTCACTTCTGTCAGAATTGCTTTTCAAAAGCCCCTGAAACTGCATTTTAAACTTTTGCTACAGATGAAATCCACTCCAGCAGGTGAGATTAACATAAAAATCTAAATAACAATGTGCGACTGCTCCTTGGTCCTCACCTTTTTCACAAAATAAAGAAAGGAAGCGGAGCTGATAAAAGGATAGCCGGGCCGCTGAGCAACTTGCTGACGCGCGTTTGGCTCCACAGGGACAGGAGAGGGCACAGGAAGATGAGTAAAAAGTGCACCATGGGAAAACACAGCTCATGACTCCCTTTTAGATGAACTACCAAATAGCAGCTGGATCTCTATCACGTGCCAGCTTTAAGACTGGTGTTGTTTGTGATGAGATGGAAACGGGAAGGTGTTATCAGCCACATTCCTCCCTCGAGGCTTGGCTTTAAATGATCTGAATAAGCTGTCGTAAAAACTTTTTAACACATTCAGCAGCCCGAGCCTCTCTTTTAATGGTGTAATCTCACCTACTGGTTATTTTCACGGCTCAATGCCACTATGGAAAAGTTTTGTGTTTATTACACAAGTATAAACAGGCACGATTTCTTTGTAGGAATTTTTCCTTCCTGCTTTTCCTTTCTGGGTGCTCTTTTGTCCCACAGATAAGGATCCATTCTACTGACTTTTCAAAGTAAAACTTGCATATGGATATCCACGAGAGAAGGTCATAGACTCATAGAGACTAGTCCACAACCATCTGGCAACTTCTGGTCATAAGGGAAAAATGTTTCCTGTTCCCTGACCCTTTGGCAAGTACTTAATGATGGTTGCAATTACAAATGACTAGGGAATCACGTGTAATCCCCAACCGGTTTGCAAAAAGCTCCTTGTGATTGCTGAGCAATAGTGAAAATGTGAAAAGTGCAACACAAACTGAAAATGGAGAACCTTTGCTTTCAAAGTAGAAATTGAGCCTTTTGAATTGTGTTGACTTGCATTTTTGGAAGTTTCATCACTTTTTCTTCACTTAGCGTTTGCAGGCGAGTTAGCATCTACCATACAAACTAGAAGTGAACACTGAAATCTGCAAGTGATTGAAGGAACCACATTGAGGTTTTTTTTTGTGCGCCACCCTCTTTGCGACTCATTTCACACAGTGATGGCCAGCAATACATGACCTCATGGCATGTGGTTACATCGTGTTCATGTCACACCCGTAACTCAAATGTCCATCTGGGTGATTTATAAGGTACCAGGTTGTAAATACGACTTTAAATTTCATTTCAACATGAGGAGTGACTTCCTTTTGGAGCCAGCCTGAAGTCAAACTGCACTTTATGACTCTTCCCCTTCTGCTTTATTTCTCAGCCTCAGAGGTGGCCACTTTGATATGTCCCCTCATCATGTGTCTTCACAAATTCTCTGACCAAACATGGTGTTTTGGGGCAAAAATATTTTATCCTCAAACATTGCCACAACCCTCAAGTTTCATGTTGCTTTAGAAATTTCACAGCCCATTTCTTCTGGCATGGTCCTTTCCATCAGTAGGGTTTCTGGGAAGCGTTTGGCCCTCATCCTCAGACAGGTTTCTCTTAATGTTAGTGGGTATAAAGAGTAAGATCAGTTTCTCTTTTGAAACCTTCCATTAATAATCAATGTTAAGTGCTGGGAATCCTGGATTCAGCCTTGTGGGGAAGGGAAGGGAAAGATCAAGTGTTATTGGTGATTATGTGTGTGTATGTGCATGCAAGGCTGCAAGAGAGGTTCTGTATACCTATCTAATGGACATCGATATCGAGGAGACAATTATGAACTAATCTCAAGCCACCACCCCCACCCCGTTTATCTTGTCTCTTGTCTACAGTTTAGCAAAGGCTTCAGGAAATGCTGAGCAGCCCTCTTTCCAGCCAACATTATAGATTTCTCGAATCTCATCCCCCTGCTGTTTGGGATTTAAAAAAAAGTGCTAGTTGTTCACTCTGTTTGCATGCAAATTATTTTGCAACTAGTAGTGAAGACATTTAGATAATGTCGGGTTTTTACTTTGGTTTCAGGCAGGCAGGTGAACATGTCCCAGCTGGATAAATGCCTAGATGATGAAGTTCCATCTGCTGTCCTGGTCTCCAGGCTCTGCAAACACCTGACTTATCTGGTTCTGCACCTGCTCTACAAAACAAAGTCTTATCATGAGGAAACTACAACACAAAGTGCTATACACACATACACCTGAGAAGAGTTTTCATATGCACACTGAACTTTTTGAAGTTGTAGAAGTGCAAGGATGCCTGATAACTAAAGCTTTATAAACCTTTGAAGAAGAGGTTGGATATTTTGGGAAATATGCTTAGATTGTTACCATCATGCTATAGGAAATACTATTTACTATTTATCTGCAGAGATGCTATAATTCTTTGAGGCATAGATTTAACAAGGAGCTGGAAACATTCCTTAGAGAACTTGGTCTATATTGATATAATAGCATCATACATTTGATATGAATCTCCTGTTCTACCACAGCCCACCAAAGGTATTCTATTCATTGGCCATTGGAGTACAGTGAACTCATTATCATTCTCAAGAAACCAGTTTGTGATGGTTTGAGGTTTTTACATGGCATGTTATCCTGGTGGTCAAGATGGGATGGACATAGCCAGTGACAATATTCTAGGAGGCTGAGATGGTTGAAAGATGCTGAGTTGGTGCTAAGGGGCCGAAAGTGTGGCAAGTAAACACCACTGCACCACCAGCAGCAGCAGCCGGAACTGTTTAAACAAAGTAAAGTACCTGTTTTGTAGTGTGGCACATGGTATTCAAGTGGAGGAATCAGTTCCTTAAACTTAGTTACCACACATTCAGAAAGAAAGACATCTACTGTAATGAAATTTATCCCCCAGTGCTGTGGAATCTATTATTGTAAATTTGAATGTTAACAAAAATGATCAGATAAAAGATGTTTTTCAGTGTCATTACGGCAATGAGTCAGACCACACACGTTTTGAGAGAAGCCAGAGTCTGAAAGTGAATTAAGTGCAGTGCTGAGGCTGTTGTTTTCAGCATCTACATGGATGCTGAAATTACCTGCAGTAATTGTTTTATCTGCTTGGACAGTAGGTCATGATGACCACACAAGACCATAACCTGCACATTCTTACATCGGCACAAGTCACTGCAGTCAGACATCACACGCTTTACTTTACAGCTGGCAGACTGAAGCCCAGCTAATGCTGATCCAGCTGGACAGCTGACAGGAAAGGTTCAGAGCTCCAGTGTGTGTGTGTAAACAACTTGAGAGACAGAGATTTCACCTAACAACTTATTAAGTAAATTACAATGATTAAATAGGAAAATGTTAAAGGAGTGAATACCAGCAAGTGTGGTGCAAAATGTCAGAACAGTTATATAACATGCATGATCCAATGATTTCGTTTGAACAGTTATCAAGTATCTGCTAACAGTGAGGAGCAATGGGAGTCTGACAGCCTGGACAAACATGACACAAGCGAAATTCACTCGCTCACCCACTTAGTTATTCAATCAACACTCAGTCACTTAATTTGTGGCCATCTCTCATTCCTAATCATCTCTCATTTCAGCACCCACCAGCTGGCGTCCACACTGAGATTCGCTGGGTTGGTTACCCACCAGAAAGTGTCTCTGTTGATAAGATAGTGACGCAAACCACCCAGCTGTGGTGTGAGCATCAGCTTTCTAGGGAGCTGTTGTGATGTTGGCTAGTTTAACGTTCATTGAAGTTTTGTTGTGTCTCCACTTGGTAAAGACTGCGGATGGTCTTATTCATGTTTTATTAATTACAGGTGTAACAATTCTTCTAATCCATCCATCCTTTTAGTCCTCTATTTGCTCTTAACCATGAAATCATTTTTCATTTGTCTTTACTGGTAAGTTTTGTCATCAATATGAGAAGTTAATGGCTCAGTAACAATGCTAACAAAACTTTTTCTATCCTTCCAACATACATGATTATGTAACATGCTGCTACTATCATTTTACTGTATCCCAGGTTTATTTTCAATATACCTGGGACCTTAGTATGACCTTAACTGGAGCAGCTGGTTTTATCCTGTGAATGTAAACAGGGCAATAGCAAATAGTAAAAGTCTGCAATAGCAAACTTTAATGTCATAAAAACACAAACTTTGGGACTTTTCTGTCCCCGAAGGCTTCATGTAAAAATGACTATACACCCACAACCAAAATATGACACTCCAACTGGATGCCCCGCAGAGTGTAGTACACATCATTTAGTGCTAGGACACTTTGGATAATTAGCTCTCGCTGCAGGGCAAAAAAGAGATATTCAACAAATAACACTTTAAAAAAAAGGAAGTGGGTGGATTCTTTTATCAGACTAATGCAGTTAGAAGAAGAGCTCTGAGAAGCAGCAGTGTGTAATTAAGTTGTAATGTGTAGACAATAAAAATGCAAATGCCTACGTGCAGGGTGTTCAGTGCAAAAGGTGAAAGCCTCAGGTATTGATCCACCTTCCCATGAAGGTCAGAATCCCACAGGACATTGATCACAGGGGACAACAGACCCTCCCCCTTTGTGCCATGAAATCTCTATACTGCTCTCGCTAGTGACTAAATATAAACTGTTTTCTTGTCATCTGTATTCTTGTGTTTTTAACAAATGTCTGGTTGAATACAGATATAATACATAACTTTCACTGAGATGAGTTTCTATGACTATAAAGGTACATAAGCATGCAGAGGAAGTTTTCAGGTTACAGGGCAGCAAGTGTGTGAAAAAAAGGATATTCACAATGATGAATCATGCTCTGAGGAGATAAAGAAAGCATGTGTGACACTCGTCACCTTTAAACTTTAATTCATTTTTCTACGCCTGAAGCGGCCCTTCCTTTACTGTTACATACAATTTTTTTTGTTGACTTTTGGTCGAGACAGTAGAACAAGCTGTAAACTCTGCATTTACATAGCGTGACCTTGTAAAGAGGATATTGCTAACATGTTACCAAGTAATTTATTTACACGTTCAGCCAACATGGTACAACATTAGCCTGAACTGTGAGTCAGACCACCTGATCATGGTAAGGCTTGTTGACAGTTTTGTTGACATCGCTGTTGTCCACATTACAGATATAATGAGCACGGAAACAATAAAATGTTGCATGAGAGCGACACGATTATCTGCACAATCTACTTTTCAGAAGGCATTTTTGTTGTTTTTAAATTTATTTTTAATGAATATAGAATCTTGAAGAGTTCAGATGCAAATTTTTTGTAATCTGGATTTTATGGTCAATTTTAATACTTTAATTTCACAGGCAATGGTGAGGTACCTTTTTTTTTTTTTCCAAAAATGTAAATATAGTAATTTACCTACTTTTTAGTAAATATTTTGTTTGAGGCAAAGTTTTCAGGCCATCCTCTGCCAATGTGCAGCCAGAAAATGTGTGAAGGCATGTGGTCTGATTGTGGATTCTGATTGGTTCTAGGGACACCGAGGCATTTACGGGCAATGGGAAATCGCAGTTGGAGGCTTTTGATAATTCAAACTGGTCAGAGACAGGTATTTAACGAGTTATGATGATTGGCTGGCGTATATTACCTGTGGCAGTACTATTCGGGGGGCTGGATAGAAAGCTCTGGCCACCAGTTGATGTTCCCTGATGTTCGACTCAAAGGACTTCTCTTAAGATGTAAATGTGAATGCAGACCACTTTAGTCACACTCTGAAGCTGCTAGCTTCTTTTAAATGCCCATAGAATTGCCATCACATAAGCTAAAGCAATAATTGTTTTTGCATATAAAACCAGAGGATTTACACTTACATTTCATGCATTCAACTTGTCCCAGAGTTCTGTATCCTTCCTCTAACTGGTCCGCAAAAATTGCATAGAAAGTCCCAACAACCAAACATACTCGATGTGCTTTATCGTGGGCATTAGCATGTGCAGCTATGGCATTTCTGTAGCTAGCATAACATGTAGAAACAGAAAACGGTTTTCAGTTTCTTTGTGGGTTAGTGCACTTTTATCTACCTTATGTAGCTCCTATGGATTACCTCCATGCATACACTTACAATCAGGGTTCTGACAGTATAACTGATGTATAGTGAGTTGAAATATTCCACACAATGGTACTACAGCATGTATGCATGTAAATATTTGGTCTGGCAGGCTTTTTGTGTTATAGGTATTAAAAAGACAACAACATATAAATTGACAAAAATGGATTACACAGCAGTGGGGAATAAATGCAATTACAGTTGATGCCTTTCTGAAAGTGCTGTCACTAAGGTTAAGGATATATTACCTCCACTATTATCTTCTCCAGTGCAGAGAAGCTACCTACACTCTACCCAAAAGAGGTTGATTATCCTGTCAACAGTGTTATAACATCACTGTGTACACGTCTGGATACTGAGGCTCATCTGAAAAAGAAAGCCTCAAATCAACAGTGCTTGATTCCCTTACACAACTCAATCTGCTCTAAGCTGTGCATTTTTATTAAAAATTTAGAAAATCTTTATTTAGCCTGGAAAAAGAGAATTTTTACTCCATAAAAAAGCCCTCCATAATGCTAGAGCATCTAACTAACCATCACTGATTGAAGAAAATAAGATAAACCTCAGGTTTCTTTTCAGCACTGTAGACAGGCTGACAATGAACCTGCTCACACAACACCAATCTTGAAACCTCCACAGCCATCAAATAATCCACCACTAGATGCCAACTGCATGTTTCGCTGTTCTCTGATGACAGTGCAGTGGTTGGGTGTATGAAGTGTGGGCAGGAGTTGGAATACAGGGAGCTGGTGAGGAGATTTGTAGAGTGGTCCAGCAGAAATCACCTCCTTCTGAATGTCAGTAAGACAAAGGAGATTGTGGTTGAGTTCAGGAGGAAAAAAACTGAAACAAGTCCAGGTGAGGAGGTGGAAACAGTGGACAGCTACAGGCACTTTACTTGAATGGCAGACTGGACTGGAGGACTACTGTAGTAGTGATGCTGCGTATAGAAAGAAGATGAGTCGACTACTTTGTAAGGAAGCTCATATCCTTTAATGTGTGCAGCAAGATGTTGGAGATATTCTGCCAGTCTGTGGTACCGAGTACCATCTACTTTTCTGTTGCCTGCTCTTTCTCTCCGATTAATGTTTCGGAGTTAAATTCAGTAATTACTTCCTCCAGTTCATCAACAAAGAAGTTCAACCATTAATTAATGCTTTAATCCTAAATATGATCAATATGTCTTTATTAATTTACTAATTTACCACCTCTTATTTTCTCCTTCAAAATTCAGGCTATTGCACTCGCATCTACAAATCTTGGAAACATGGTGTCTAACCAGATTCTTACTCTGGATGGCATTACCTTGGACTCCAGTAACACTGAAGAATCTTGGAGTCATTGCTGTTGAATCTTATTTAAAAATTGCATTTTAAAATTCTTCTCAGCACATACATGGTGTTGAATGATCAGGTCCCATCTTATCATGGTACCATATCACTCCAATAGAGCACTTTGCTCTCAGACTGCTTGCTTACTTGTGGTTCCTATAGGGCCTGAAACAGACTTCAGGCCTGTCTTCTGTGAAACCAGCTTCCAATCTGGATTCAGGAGACAGACATCCTATCTACTTCTATTATGCTAAATCTTATCCTAGTTCCTTTTCCCTTAGTTTCATTTCCCTAGGCTGCTGAAGGCGTCCCATGATCCATGAAGAAGTGTTTCTTCTTCATTTACTGGCCAAGTAAAATCTGCCCAAGTAAAATCTGTGTAGACTATGACTAAAACAGGTGTAACACCTGCTGGTTGCCATATATACTGAATTAAATTGTATTTGAAGCTATGTCTTGATTCTGAGACCCCCACCTCTGCCTCTTCAGGAACATAGGTGGAAGGGTGGGGACAGAAGAACAAATACCTCAGTCATCGATCACAACAGTCATATGCAGCATGAAAGAGGAGCTGTGCTCAAGGTGGGTTGCAAAGCAGCTTGCAGAGCGCAGCACCTTTAGGGTGCTAGAGCAGTTTCATTTTATGCCCTACATGCACACGTATAAAAGGTATCAAGCAGTAACAGCTAAGCATTTCCTGATGTTGGCTGACATGAAGATTAACGTTCTGCTTGATTAGAGCTTCTGCTCAGACGTTTTTGATATAATCACAGCAGTGAATCATTGTTAGAAGGCATCATACTGTAAAGGTCTTCCTGATTGCCTGGGACAAACTTTGCATAATTCAAAATTATGATTTGAAATATTTTCAGGGTTGGCAACGATGATGGGTATGAGGGCAACATCATACTAATGGAGCACTTACTGAAATGAAAGTGCAGAAATAAAACATATATTAGTCATCTGTCAATGATGGAGTATAAACACATCACATTTTAGGTTCAAAAACGACTAACACCAAGCGCTAAAAACATTAGCCAGTTCCAGTCAAAAGAACAGACAGTGCTGAATTTCAGCCTTTTGTTATCACAGTTTCTTTGGAAACTGCTACCAGCTAAAAGGGAGAAAAATGACTTTCAGCCATTTAGTGTGTCTGTCTCCATCTGAGTAGAGAATGGGATTGTGCAGCCTCGGGGATCATTCTGTCACAACAAAGCTCTCACGCTACTTTTAATGTTTTGACATGAAATGGTGACAGCCATCCGGTCCGCCCGTGCCCCACTTTGTCTGGTCATCATCTCCTGCTCATTTTCCGACCTTTCTATTTCTAATCTACGAAACACCTTCGGTATGAGAGAGAGGGAGGGTGGGAGGTGGAAGCAGAAGAGGGGTGGGGTGTTGTAATAGCAATGGATCCATTTTTATATGAAAGCTGACACTGCCACATGGGAAGGGCAGCTTTCTGGAGGGAGGTAATGGTTTCTTCTCCTACTGCCGCTCCCTGAGGTGGGTTGAGTGTAAATTACATCCAGCTCAGCCTCTGCACAGTCAAGACTGGAGCTGACTTGCACCCGCCTCCCACATTCCCTTCCTTTATCATCACCAGTTACAATCTCAGAGAGCGATATTCCCATCTTGCCAGGACACAACGACACATATCAGAGGGAATTGCCTGCCTGCATGTCACGCTGCTAACTTTCTTTTTTTTCCAATCTCTCATAGTTTCTGCCTCCCTGCTCAAGCAAGAGAGCACTCGAGCTACAGCAGCACATCCTCTGCTTAGTCTCTGTGAGCTCTGGGAGACTCCTCTGGATTTTGCAGGAGGAGGAAAGGAAGTAGAGAATGAAAGGAAGGCTGCACATGCACACAGCAACTCTCCAGATCCACTTAAGTCAGATTGAAAGTGTCAGAGCATCTTGGATGGAAGGCAGAGCAGAGAAAGGCAGACTAACGGGTGGCAGACTTTGTTTCATGGCCTGTCAGGTCAGGATACATTATCCTCTGGCCATACTGTTTCTCATTAGCCCCCTGATGTGCTGTGAAGCCCTGCACGCCTGCCTGCCATGCGTGGCAAAGCCCGTAAGTTGGGCTGAGGTGGCACTTTGGCCTTCCTGGGCACAAAGACAATGCTGAGATTAGACAGGTGGAAAGACAGGAATGGGGATGAGGGAATAATTCACGAAAGACTAGTGTGGAAAGCATTTCTTGAGTAGGGCACTCAAGAAGTTCTCGACTCTGCCCCTAACAAAGGACAGGGCAGGAGGTAAGAAGACTGTGGCCTCTCTGATTATGATTAGTAGAGATGTGGCAGAAATAGAGGAAACTTCCATCTAATTCTGTGCTTGCAAATGTCTTCTTAACCCAACAGCTACAGCATCATGAAGAGGTGCTGAAAATTCAAAGAAGAGCCAATGATAGCTTTTAGATGAGATTTAGTGTCCCCTGGCTCAGTGTTGACCAGTGGATTTTCCATGCATTCTCTCTATTCACATTTCAGAAAATTCTTATGTAACAAGTCTCAAGCCTTAAACTAAGCCACCTTAAACCAAACCAACCACATACCAGATGAATCATTTGGATAAATAAACAAATAAATGAAAAAAAGAACAGAGATAATTACTTTTAACTGTAAAAGGAACTACTGATCCAATAATACAATTGCAAATCCCAGATTCCAACCAGTTTTCTTGATTTTAATCGGCTTCATTACCAAAGTGTTGTATAATAATAGTTTTGAATATATTTTGTAGTTTCTCTAGATTGTAGTAAATAGTCTGGATATCGATATGGAACAGTGCTTCCTGACTGCAACCACCGCTCTCGTTGTTTCCCCGCTCACTAAGTGTCTTGACATTTGCCGGTTTAAACATTTCCATGGCAACAGCGACCTCCACCAATCAGAGATGTCACTGTTTCAGTTTAGGATTGTGGGTAGGGTAATTCTATTGTGCAACATTGCAAATAAAATCTTTGAGAGAAAAAAAAACTTGCTCTCTCACAGACATGTTTATCTAGTGTTTTTACACTAACAAACCATACAACATCTTTACTTTTACACAGAATTGTACACTTTTTAAAACATATTTTATAACTCCATCCATTATATTAACCTCCTGTCTAATTAATGGGAAGGAGCCTATCTGAGCTGTCAATGGGCAAGAGGCAGGATCCACCCTGAACAGGTTGCCAGTCTATCCCAGGGCTTATTTGGCCCAAAAATAATACTTCAAATTTCCTTAACTGTCTGTCTGAGGCTCTTCAAGTTATTAGGTAAGGAAATATCACAAAAAAAATTACTGAGGTGCATTGAAAGTGTTTGCAGTTTCCGGTCTTATTGTGTTTTCTTGTATTCATGCTAAGAGTAAAAGAAGGTAGCAGGTGGTTAGAAAAAATAATAAGCAAAGGAAAAAGAGTCTGTCTCTTCTGAAAGCTGTGGATGTAGAAGTCTACAAGTATTGTTATGATAAGTAAAATCTATTTGTATTTCCACATGTATCTCCTTTCCAGTGTCCAAGTCAAGCTTCCTCTCTGAAGGTGTTCCTGGCTGCACCTGAGAAAAACAAGCACCAATCCCGTCACTGCTCCATTCTAAGCCTCACCAGCAGCATCGATAAGACGCCACAAAGATGCAAACAGTGAGCTGGTGAGCTCATCCAAGGATCACATTGTGAATCACAAATGTGTGTCCATCTCTCATTTCCACAGCCAGACAGGAATAGTCAGTTTTGGCACTGCCATAATTTTGCCTCTCTGCTTCTGCACTGCCTGTCCCTCCCTCCTCCCCTTTCATCTCAAAGCAGGAGGGTGTGAGGGGAGAACTGAAGTTATTGCATGTGACACACCCAGGAGAGAAAAGGAGGGGGGGAATTGCATTACTCCACAAAGCTGAATGCCACATGAGCAGAATGAGATGTATCTCCTGCTGCTTAATAACAGTGGAAATATTTAAAATAGAAGCAGCAGCAGCAGCGGTGGAATATTTCTGAATCTATATTTAGATTGGGATTGATGCGCCTTGCCCTCGCAGCTATGGCTCATGTGGGATTCACAGGGGAGACATGGAAATGCATCAGGGTGGAGATCAATCTAGCATGCTGTAGCAGTGCCATGCAGAAAGATGCCTTTTTTACATCCACACGATCGGGTCAATATATTATGTAGTATCAAAACAAGCTCCGTCATGTTCGGGCTGACAGAGAACGATCAAACTGAATCCTCCTGCAATTTATTCCACAAGAACATTTCAAAGCATTGTAATCTCTAAATGAGTTAGGATTTACAGAGTGAGCTACAAAGTCAAGTTCCTTTGTACAGCCTTTTTACAAGCCATCTATTTTTAGCATCCACTGCCATCACTACACCAGCTAGATACAAGAATATCATCTGCTATTCATTCATTCACTAGCCAATAACCTGACTCCCAGGCTTGCTTTCACTCTGCAGATTTCAAACATTATTATTACTTTTTAGGATCTATTCGGCTCTACGTCAGTTGGCTTTAATTAGATTTACCTGGCATTGCTTTGCTAAGCATGCATCTCCACGTGATTGCAACTAAATTACAATTAGCCAATGCACTCAGGAGAAAGACATAATGGTGGTTTCATGTAAATCAATGGCATGTGGGTGTTCATCTGTAAAAATAATGAGGTGCTGCAGAAGCTGGCAATGATAAACCTGAATTGATTTTCATTGGTATAGATTACATAACACTGTTGAATACTTGGTAAGTAAAATAAAGACAGAGCCTTAGTTTCTCACACAAC
>VOQJ01018785.1:69312-80459 GCA_015052665.1 Apistogramma diplotaenia
CTGTTGAATACTTTTTTTTTTGGTAAGTAAAATAAAGACAGAGCCTTAGTTTCTCACACAACTTACAGCTTCAGCAGATATTTTATATGGGTGAAATTACATTTTATCTCCCTTTGTAGCACTATTCAAAGCTTATGTAAGAAATACATTTTAAAAGCTCCTTAAAACAATGAGGCTTATATTCTGTTATCTGTCACATGTATACTGTTACAGTCTTAGATGTTCATATTAAAAATGAATGTTTCAAATAATGAAGTCATAGTAATCCCAGCGAGCCAAAAGCTCAGGCTCTGAACCACTGACCCTCAGTCTGGCCGAGTGTCCAAAACTAGAAATCCCTCCAAAAAAAAAAGAAAAAAAATCTATAGTTTCAGCTCAAATATCAGCTGTCTCTCCACTGATTTTCTCATCATTCAAACTCAAACTCCACTGTCTTTACATTTGTAATAGAAAAAAAAGAGAAAATGATGCTGATAATGACCAGGTACAAGGATTGGACTAAAAACGAGTGAAAAAGCAGCCAATGTCAAAAGAAAAACTTTAAAAATACCTTCAGAAAGCCCTGAAGACTATTGCTCAAGACCACTTTAGTAAAATTACAAGACTATCTGGCTCCTCTAAAGAAAAATATAAAGAAATAAGGGGTGACTCAAGATTTTTGCCCAGTTCTGTAGGTGTGTCGATACCAACATCGATACCAACATCGATACCAACATCGATACTGTCCCCTAACCCTGGATCACCAGCATAAGGGGGATCAATGCTGTTATATCAGTTTCGTATGTTGCTCCTGTTTGATCAAAGAGAAGACAGATCTGCAAACACTGCACCTCTCAGATCCTGCATGCACACTTCGCTCCTCCCCCTCCCTCCTGCTCTGCTGTGTGTTGTTGTTGTGCGATCACGTGACTTAGCAGCACTGGACAGACACTTGTATGCTTGTAGAAAGACAGAGGAGCATCATGTGGAGATATTTTATGGCTGTAAAAAAAAAACATCCTACACTGTGACATGTGTAGGATGGCTACTGTGGTAACACCACCATTCACTGCCAGGATGACCTCCGTTCTGGTAGCATAATAGTATTTATCATTTATACATTTTTTAAGGCTTTAAAAAAAACATTCCCACATTCCAATAAACCTTTCCCACTCTCTTAATACAAACTAAATGATGAAGATGATGAATTATGTAGCTGATGGCGATGAAGGTGATTACAATTTATTATTATTATTCCTCTTGAAACATGTTAAATTAAAAAAATACCTTAAACATGAGCCTCTGTGTTAACTGTCTTGTCAGTTGTATTTAAAACTTAAACAATGAAATGAGTTCTTCTTTTTTTTCTTCTCCGATATCCGATACCGTAATCTAGGTCAGATACCAAATATTTTATCGGCGCATCCCTAGTATTTACTTAGTAAATCAAAATTTTGCAGTATCGCAGGCCACTAGCTTGTGATGGCAGCCCTCGTTCTGCTCTGCAGTGTCAGAAAGCTACCAGTGTACCCGATCATGAACCAGTTCCCCGCCAGCTGAATGTTCTGGTCAGAGTGTCACAGGAGCTCATAGAGTACCATCACAGCTGCCCTCCAAGACAGCTCAACTAGATCCTGGCGACTCATAACAGCGACCTCATGAGGCCGCCAGCGGGGAAACAGGTGACAAGAAAGGCGAGTGCTAGCTGGTCACCTGTGACTCAGCTTCGCCCAGTAGTAAATATTAAGATTTTATTCCTTCAGTTAAACTGCTAAATTTAATTCACATCCATGAATATGACCATGTTATGTTCATAGTTTCTATCTGTGAATGTTTATATTTTATTCACTAATGAAGGCGTGTATTATAATATATAAATGAACATATTTCAGTTCTTTGTGTGTCCTATTTCTATTTGGTTGCTCAGTGTGGGCCCCTGAGGCAAAATATCATCCACCCCTGCTCCAAATGCTCAGTTTTCATTATTTTCCCTCCAATATTGCTCTCAGCTTAGCACATTTCCTTAAGTGGTAATTTCTGAGAAGTAGAGGTGGGACTTGCAAGCACTGTGTTCTGTTTGCAGAAGCCAGGCAAGGAGCAACCAATCAGAACACAGAGGGCTGACGAATAAAGAGATGTGAGCCAAAAAAGCTTTTGTTGAGAAAGAATGAACTGGAAGACTGCATATAACAAAGATACAGATGTCTTTAACTGTTAATTATGCAATGTTATTGTAGTACATTCCAAAAATACAAATATAGAAGTGAAAAAAGTGAAAAAATTAAACATTTAATAAGTATTTTCTCAGTTATTTGATTCTGTGTATCTTTAGAGCAGAACAATTAAATATATGTGAGAAGCAAATAAAAAAAGAAAGACACTTGATCCATTGATTAGCAGATAAATTAATTAATTACAAGGAGAGTGCTGTGTGTGGTGTGGTGGGTGGGTGTGGCTGACAAAAAAGCTCAAGAAGGTTATGAATCTAAAAATAAAAATACATCTTGAATTCAAGAAGCCATTACGAACCAGTTTGACTCAAAACTTGAATTTTTTGTGACTGAAGTTTGTGTTTAGGAATAAAAAGTCTTCAAAGGTTAAGTTAAAAATAAATTCTGTGTGCAGGTTTTAAATGAACACAATGTGTATGAAGCAGCGTGAGTGGCTGGTCAACAGATGGTAGTGTTGACAGGCTGCTGGGTTCATTGGCCAATTCTGTGCACAGTTAGCGGGGGGTCACCAACAAGTCCTGGGATGTTTGTCTCTGCCAGTCCCGTTTTATCACATGCACACTTTGGCTGTAAAATCCCTGCTTATCACAGCTCCATTCAGCTGTCACAGAAAAAAAAAAAAGAAAAAACCAAACAAACAAAAAAACCCCACCTGAGCAGTATGATTTATGAACTGGGGTTTGCACTGTCTGACAAGGCAAACAATCCTGCTTTGTGCCGCTGCTGCAGATATGAAACTTTGTTCTGAGATATGTGATTTTGGTTTAGATGAATGAGCGACAGTGTGAAGTGAAGGTCGAGCTGAATGCCAGCCTTCAGTCAAGGAGAACATTTTTGTTTTCAGCTCAAAGAAGCATGGCATGTAGATTATCAGCTAACACTTCAAAAAATATTGCATGAAAAGATCCAAGACTGCACGGCAACACACGTACAAGCTCGCAAGAGTCTCAGGCTTACCGGAAAGTAGAGAAGCAGCGCTCCACACAGGATGGCCTCCAGCAGGACGAGACCTGACGCCCTTATACTCTGCCAAAACACAAACACACAACCAACAATTATTACACTTCTGATTTATGGCTCATTTAATATATGAAGAATCTGTATTTTAAAGCTCCTTTAGTTCTGGTTTTGCATCCCCCCCAAACATATTGAGCCTTAAAACAGAGCCTAAGCAATAAAGGATTTTGAGACCGATATTGGTACCAATATTTGACAAAATATTGGCAATTTGTTTCGATACTAAGACAATCTGATAATGCAGTTTAAAAATCGTCTTGTTCATTGCTTATTGTTACAAGAAGTCATGGATCTGCCCAACTCTGGAACACCATAAAAACAGCTGATCCAAGCAACAACATATTACCAGTGGGGATGTGGAGTGCCTTGTGATAGTCAAACTACACAACATCAAATCTCATCACATTGTTGAAGAGTGTTTTTACTGTCTCTGCTTTACGTTTTAAAAGTTTTACATATCAGCCATCACGCAGATACTGATATATCAACTAACTGCCAGTATCGGTCGATATATCCTTCAGTTTGTCTAAAAATAAGAAACATTCAGAAAAAAAAAGCAGAGCTGTTCACTATCAGTCTAATATCTAAGATTAATTACTATCTGGACAAATATTCTACATGTATTTATGAGTTATATGAAAGGATTAATTGCATTGTACAATATTTTAAATGTTACCAAAATATGTGGCACTTTGCACACATAAGTCAGATTAGTTTGCAGTGTTATTAATTTTAGCAGAGCTGCCATCAGCCACCTTTTTTCTTTGCAGCTTAGGCATCACTCCTCCAGCTGAGATTACTGATATGGTAGTCTTAGTTAAAGTGCTACAGAACTGCATTAACACACATTGCTGTTATCTTTCCACCTTGTTTGTTAATATTTTCCCAGCATACAGTGAGCTAGAGGCAAACAGCCAACACAACAAGCTATGTTTGTTTAATTCAAACATTGCATGGAGTGCATACATGGAGAACTACAACAGCTGCCAAGACCAGATTTGATATCTGTGCCAAATGCTGCAGATATCAAAGTGACAGGACTCTAATGGGAAGTGGTGGTAGAAGAGAGAGTAGTGGTGGAAAACCGGTGATGGCCTATGCTCCAGGGGCAAAGGGCCCACCGACCTACAGTGGGGCTTTATTGGTGCCTTTTCATTAAATAATACACCATGAAACCAAATTTCAAATCAAAGCCATTAAGTGGCCATTAAACCAAAACAGTGATCTGACAGAAGCGAAAGTGCTTCATGAAGACTAATTGAAATATCAGGTGATCATTCTCTGTGTGTTTGTCCCCAATTACATTACAAACACGTATTGCAGAACTTACTTGTTTAATATAACATCACTAATGAGCAGCTTTAAGTTTCATGTTTATAATTAAACAGAAAAATCCCATAATATCTTCAATTGGATCTATAACTGCTCCCCTTTTTAAAATATAATTTATCTATGCAGTTCTGGAGGCTAAAAAATGTCCTACTAAAAATGTATTTTTGCTTGGTAGATGTACTGCAAAGTTTTCCTTCGTATTAAAATGTCTTGAACAGCATTACATAAAAAAAGCAGATACTGAAAGAGGTTTGTTCCTTGTTACTTGAAAGAGGAGAAAAGGCTAAGTGAAAGCTCATCCCTGGAGCACTTCTTATAGAAGCATCCAGCATTTGTAGGCGTTTTCCGTGCACCTATTGTGTAAGATATTTAGCAACATATCATCCTTTAATTGACAAGATGCTTGAGGGGGGCTTTCAGAAAGCAGAGGACAGCTGTGCCACCCATTTAAAAATACATAGAAAAGAAAGGGAAGGCCTCTCGCTGCACACCAGAAGACTGATAAACTCATTTTAATTAAATTGCATGAATTTAATTGAAAAGTCTGTGAAGAACTTTGAAACAAAAATCTTAAACTTAGTTTAATGACATTAATTGGATTACATAAGTAGTCCTTAAATTATGACAAAGCCCTGGAGTATCTGAATCATCCATCTGCTTTATTAATGGGAGTGATCCTTTGTTGAACTCTGGTTGTTATAATGGCAGAGTCCTTGGGTGTGGGAGATAGAGCAGCTAGAAGTTCATTTGTCAGCCGTGTGGAGCATCTTCAGGCTAATCCTCAGATGTCTGACGCTCACCACAAAGCTCGTAATTAAGATACTTAACTGACAGAAACAATGGTAGTGACTGCAGGCTGAAAAGTTTGGTGAGAAGTTCACTCGGGAAGAGGTTAAACTAAAATAATTAGCTAAAACATTGTGCATGTTGTGCATGTTTTATTTCCTCCTCTTTAAAAGCAGTGATGATGTGACATTATGTGCTGCGTGAGTTGCTAGACTGATTGGGAATCTGTGTCCTCAAAGTGCTGCTTAGTACATGACTAAAATAGAGAGCTGTGAAGCAAAAGACTGCTGTCTTGCTGATCTCCAAGAAATATAACTCAGTGCTCTCCACAGTGTTCTCATAGTAGTTTTAACTGTGCTACTCTAAAAGCAAAATCCCACTTAAAGTAAAAAAAACAAAAAAAAGTAGATTTAAGAAACACAATGAATTTAATTTCTATTTAATTTGTTATGTAGGTAATTTTATATAAAGAAAATATACATAGATTTATATAACATTTAAAAAAGACAGCAACTGCATTTTAACACAATCACAATTATTTTTTAAGGCTAAAATAGTTTTTAATGCTGGAACCTAAATATTAATTGTTGCTTGAAAAGTGATTTGCTCCACCACCGACCCATACAGCTTTTTTTACCCTTTAAGTGAAAATTTATCATTGTGTCCATTGAGTACATGGACACAGGTGCAGTGGTGAGGGACAGGCTGACAGATGAGGTCAGGCCCGAGGTATGGTGTTTGCATATGATATATTTGATCTGCAGTGAGAGTCTGGAGCAGATAGAAGACAGCCTGAGGAGATGGAGGTATGCTCTGGAAAGAAGAAGATGATGAGATGAAGGGATAGGGTGAGATGGAGGATGATCCGCTGTGGCGACCCCAAAAGGGAGCAGCCGAAAGAAGAAGAAAAAGGGACACAATCAGCAGGTACGGGACTGGGTAGATGAACAATATTATTCAGGGAAATGAAAACAACATTGGGAAATTCATATGCAACAGTGTGTGCGTGCATGCACACAAATCAATACACTGCATGATGTGACTATTTTGCAAACTCATGCTATGCCTGTGTAGAGAAAAAGTACAGCACAGAATTATCCATGTTTGTTTATCATTCACTCTCCATGACTGACTGACTATGGGTCCCTACATTGTTAGCATCATCCCACAGACAGCACTCTTCCATGAGCTAAATCTCAGTCTTTACTTTTCCATCACATTTTACATTCAGAAAGTGGTCTCATCTTTAAAAGGTGCTCTTTTCAAGGTCATGTAAATATAAAACTTAGTTAAGGTACTAAATTAAACAGCAGATCTCATCCAAGTGTCAGCATTCATATTTCTCACTGCCATATTTTTCAGTAAAGACAGATTTGGCAAAATATATAATATGAATGAAATACCAAGATTAAACGGTCAGTAGTCTGATGTATTAATCAAAGTAAATGTCCTTTAGTGTTTGCAAACACTGGTCTCTATCCAAGGTGCTGATTTTGAGCTGATCAGAAGTCTTTGATTCATTTGAAATTATGTCAAAGCTTTATTGTGACCACCTGCATATGGAATTACTGTTTATTAATTCCAGTGGACTTTGATGACCACAAGGCCTGTAAAACAAATATGTGATATTGCAATTGTGAAATCAGTGAATTAAATTAGTGGAGATCCTAAAAATCAGTGATTGTAACACCTACCTTATTCCTACGAAAGTGGTATATGAGCACCATGCTAATGAAGACTATCAGCATGCAGAGGCACTGGAAAGAGAGCACAGCCATGCGAAGAGCGCCATCCTCTTGCACCACACAGGGGGTGTCATCTTTACAGTAGGCACAGCCCTCCTGGCAAGGCAGGCAGTCACTGGAAGATCCCTCATCCGTGGTGGGACTGCCGTCTACATTAGCCTTTCCCTTCCTCCCCATCCCTGTCAAAGAAAACACTGACGGGTAAGAAGGAAGTGCCAAAACCTAAAAGAAACACTCCAGCACTGGTTCCTGCACAGGGATAGCCGCATTTTAATTAAAGAAAAACTGATCCAGCATATTGACACAATAATGGCCCCCTCACAGCCGCCATCCCCAAAGGAAAAAACAAACATATTTGCTGCAAGTGAAGTTCACACAGTGGAATTGTGTAAGCAGTTCAAACAGACGATTAAACGTGATCAATGAAAAGCTGGACTCTTATGTAATAAAAATGATTCAAAGTAGAAGTAATGCAGGGACAGATACATTGTTAATTAAAAGTAAATTAGTTCAGTGGTAAATTGTTGGCTAATCATACAGACATCTGAAAAGGAAAGCATGCATTATTTAAATTCCAAGCCTTGGTGTATCAGGACATAAAGATTAAATCATCTGGCCTTTACCAGGCTCTAAAATGAGGTAAATACAGCTTCCATTGAGTAACTCCACAACATATTACACCACCCAACAAAAATACAAAAACTAAGCCAAAATGTGGAAGTGTGTGAAGATCTAAGTGCACCTTTACTTCAACCATGGAAATCAAGACACTAAATATCATCCAGTGCTGCTAATCAATGCACTTGATTAATTGATCAAGCGTGAGCACCTCTACCAAAGCAGAGGTTTTGGCAGTTTGCTGGTCTGCAGCATCCATGTGTAGGATAGGATCTTAGAGAAGTACTTGCAGCTGCCCGTCAATCTGGGAAGAGTTATGAGACCATTTCCAAAGAATTTAAGTCCATAATTGTACAGCGAGAACAAGTATCCACAAGTGAAAAATATTCAAGGTAGTCACCATTCTTCCCAGGTACGGACATCCCAGCAAATTCACACTCAAGATGAGAGATATTACACAAAACCCAAGAGTATCAGACTCTACAGGCCACAGATGCAACAGCATCTTGTTTACTTGTACACCACTGCAATATTGCGTGGTCTGCAGCAATATGGCCTCCGGCCTGGTGGATCAACCTGTATTAGATTAGGATGTGTTTTTGTTTTGTTTGTTTTTTACTCAATAATTTAAAATTTGACATAACATTTTACGATTGTAAAGAAGATGGGAACAGACAGTAGAGTAACTGTCTTTTAAATTTTCCTTGAAATTGCGTTTTGCTCCAGATCTGCCCAGATGAAGTGCTTTAGTGGCAGCATGAATCCAGAGTGTATATATATCCTTACCCGTCTATGACTTTACAAAAAAGTCATCGACATTGTCAACAAAAGGGAGATAGATCTCCATGTGTGAACATGAAAGGTCAACATTACTGCACCTTGTTCAGTCAAAGGCATATCATGCAAGGCTTATGTCTTCAGTTCCCTAATGAAAAGCACACAGAAGCAGTTTTTTTTTTCTTTTCTACTTTATCTTGGCAAGAACAAGGACGCTGTGAAATCTTTCTGAAGCAAGCATGGGAAACTTATAAACTATAACTACTTCAAATGGAGCTGTTTTGTTGGCAAAACAGGAGGAGCTTGGTTACACTGGAAAGCAACGAAATAACTTCTGAGAACTTAAGAGAAAAACCATCACTCTCAGAGTAAAGTCAGGTAAAAACTAAACCAAGCCAGGGGGACAACGAGGAGGAACTGGACTTGTTGTTGGCTTGTATAGAAATCCCATGAGAGATGCCCATGTGGTTGGATAGATAACAAATTTAGGACTTATAGAGCTTTTATAGAGGCTTTATTGGATGCAGGCATTGTCTCAGAGATTTGCAGGGATTTTGCCTTTAAAAAGAAACTGACCTATTTTTCAAAGCTATGACTCGGCACATCATTGATCCCTTCAAAAGGACTACTTATCTCTGTAGCACTGAGTCATTTCCTTTAGCTCATTCTCAGTGGTTTGTTGCTGCTGCATTTGAGTGACAGTCAAAAGAAGCGCTGCTACAGTAACCTCTCTCCCATATTTATATGCAAGATCCACAATGGAAGATCACTGCGAGACAAAGGAAAGGGAGTTGCACAAGCTTCCTCTGCAGGAGCGTCAGTGATGTCCCCTTGTGGATTAACAGGCTTGTTATTGGCCCCATGGTGGGCCAAACTGCAGCACAACGCCTCGCTAACAGGCTTGCTTTTCCTCTTTATTGTCGGGTTCTCAAAGATGCACACACACTGAGCTTTCCTGCAGATTTGCACACTTAAACATGCAAGTTTGTGTACCCTCACAGCACAGCAAACAACACAAATTGGTGAAAACAGACTGCACATATATTTAGCTCTCTGTGTGTGAAGTGTGAGGTTTAGAGTAAAAAATGGATGCAATCAGATGGTGCAAAAGCTGAAAAAAGGAAAGTAAGGAGTGGGGGAAATGGATGAGAACGGGGTAAAACTGAAATACACACACAAGAACGTGCTGTATGAGTTTTGAGTGGGATGAGGAGGAGGGAAAGTGGATTGAAAAGAGAGTATGGCACAGAAAGTGATGGAGGGCAGGTGAAAACCACAAGGGTTCTGTGTCTGCAAAAGCCTTTTTTAATTAACTCACAGCAGACAGAATAAACCGGAGAAAGTAGCTACCATTAAAAAGATATTTCCCTTCCCGAACCAGATTAGCCTCCCCAGGTACGGGGGTTACTTCAATTTTCAGACAGGGCAGATACAGTTATCGCAAATAGCTGACGGTCCTCATCGTAAACTGCAGCTTTTAGCAGAGTCAGAATTAATAAAATGAACTTATTCTTAATTCACCTGCTGTATTTTACTGAGGAAAAAATGTAATAGTGTGAAAACCTTTGAAAGATTTTGAAATGTTTGCTGCCAAACTGCTTGCAAAATATGATACCAAATAATAATTGGATGCAAAATGTCTGAGTTATGTCACATTAATAGGCAAATCATAAGTTTCTGGATATCCCTGTTTTAGTTTGACTTGAGTGGAGTTTACTAGCAATTGTCAGATCTTTCTGCTGTGAAATTTACTCAGCATGAAAATCTCCAGAAAAAGCTGTCAAGGTAAAACTCATTTGTTAAGCCCCTATAGATGTTGTTCTGACAGACATGTTGATATGTACACTGCTCAAAAAAATAAAGGGAACATTTAAACAACACAATATAAGTCCAAGTGAATCAAACTGTCCACTTAGGAAGCAACACTGATTGACAATCAGTTTCACTTGCTGTTGTGCAAATGGAATAGACAACAGACACATTTTTTGCAATTACAGTAGCAAGACTCAATAAAGGAGAGGTTCTGCAGGTGGGGACCACAGACCATTTCTCAGTACCGATGCTTTCTGGCTGATGTTTTGGTCACTTTTGAATGTTGGAGGTGCTTTCACACTCGTGGTAGCATGAGACAGCCTCTACAACCCACACAAGCTCATCCAGGATGACACATCAATGCAAACTGTGGCAAGAAGGTTTGCTGTGTATGTCAGCGTAGTGTCCAGAGGCTGGAGGTGCTACCAGGAGACAGGCCAGTAAACCAGGAGACGTGGAGGAGGCCGTAGGAGGGCAACAACCCAGCGGGAGGACCGCTACCTCCACCTTTGTACAGGGAGGAACAGGAGCAGCACTGCCAGAGCCCTGCAAAATGACCTCCAGCAGGCCACAAATGTGCATGTGTCTGCACAAACAGTTAGAAACTAACTCCATGAGGATGGTGTGAGGGCCCGACGTCCACAGATGGAGTTTGTCCAACACCGTGTAGGACGCTTGGCATTTGCCAGAGAACACCAGAATTGGCAAATTCGACACTGGTGCCCTGTGCTCTTCACAGATGAGAGCAGGTTCACACTGAGCACATGTGACAGACGTGACATGGTCTGGAGACACCGTGGAGAACGATCTGCTGCCTGCAACATCCTTCAGCATGACCGGTTTGGCAGTG
>VOQJ01018788.1:0-14424 GCA_015052665.1 Apistogramma diplotaenia
TAATCTGTAATTATTGTAGGGTCTTTACCTTACGATAAAAAGCGCCTTGAGGCGACTGTTTGTTGTGATGTGGCGCAGTATAAATAAAATTGAATTGAATTGATGTGAGTGAGTTTACTAGTTTGTCAGCCTGAGTCTTTTGATTCAATTCAATTTTAGCGCTCTTGCTTTCTAACAAGTTAGCTTACTGGTTAGTTTAGTGTTGTAGTGCTTCTCGGTATGAATCAGGTGTCCTCCAGTGTGTCTCAAACCACAATTCTCGCCACCGTCTCGGACCGTTGTTGGAGCCACTCTAATCAGAACCTACCAAACGTCGTTCAGTTTAATTTGAAACCAAAAACCGTTAAAAAAAAGAAAACTAAAATAAAAATGCAAACAAAGTTAAATAAAATAAAATAAATATTTTTCTGTGAAAGCAACATTTGTGCATAAATGGAAATAGGAAAATATATTTATATTTAGATTCTCAGATTGCCGGAGACGACAGAAAGAAAATAAAAAAATAAAATTTAAATATAATAAAACATCATTCAGAGAAACTACTTCACATGCTGTACTCTGTTTATACCTGCTATTTTTATGTGTTATGTAATATTATTATGTGTTATTAATATTTAACCCCCAGCCAGGTATGAAAAAGGAACATTAGTAGTAGTATTTATTTGTTTAAATGGGGGTTTTAAATCTTGATGACTTTGGTATTGGCTTCACTCTCCAGTCTAATTTTTACAGTCTATGGAGGCAGTCTGGGGAACTTGGAGAGGAGACTAGATCTCAGACAGAAGCTGGGTGAGTCAGTCGTGTATAATAAGTTTGCATTTGTAAATATGTCATCACCTGAGGGAGAAACACCATCAGAGATAGATTTTAAAAGGACGAGCACAAATATCATCCACACGGTTTAAAAATGTTACTGCTGGTGCAGTCAGCATCCTGCTTTATTCCCTTTTCACCTTTCTATGTGTCATCTACTTATTTTTGTTACTACCTGAAACTATGCAGTGGATTCAATACTTCTGTCTAAAAGTGATTATTGGTCTACAGCTGATATAGTCAAAACACACAATGTTTGCCTGGTGTGATCCAGTGCAGCACAAACACAGATGTGATATTTTTACTACTTCATTGCCATAAATAGATGCAATGAAGGATGGATGGATGGATGCCTACCATGATGGATGGATGGATGGATGGATGGATGGATGGATGGACGGACGGACGGATGGACAAAAGAAAAATGCTATTTTTGAAAATAAAAATGAGTTGCAGCTCCAGTGCAGATGAAGTGCATATCTTGACTGAGATCACATTTTCATACTAGGTGTAAATTAAGTCTCCCTCTCTATTCTCTCCTTCCTCCCTTGTGACTGGATTAGTGCTGAAGTGGACTCCTCAATCTAAAGCTGCTATTGCTCCCTGCATAAGCCGTGGTATTTTTGCTCTGCCGGGCGATATTAACAGGTCCCTGGATTATTTAAAGGTGATAGGAAAAAAGAATAGAGCAGAAAGGCAACAATACAGCAGATGAGATAAGGAGCCGAGAAAGGCCAGTTCCTCTCACTCTCATTGACCTGCGTGATTTCAAAAGAGATGTGAATCAAAGTCGCTTTGATCTACAAAGGTAAACATCACAACTGACATGTATTCAAAGAAACCTGAACAGCACACTGTGAGTGTGGCTGGATTTCAATCTAAGACACATGAGAAAATCCCATATTAACTATTGATTGATGAGGAAAATGGTGAATTTTACTTTAAGTCCTTGAAGACTGAGAAAAGTCACCTCCTTCAAGTAAAGCGCTGTGGTTTAATATGATAGGAGGAGGCTAGCGTGGGTGTTGTGTGGGTGTGTCCCTGTACTCCAGAGCCAACCCCTTTCTCCTGCAGGGCCAGCGCACAGTTGGCTCTGCTCAGCAATCAATGAGCGCCGCTGTATAAAAGCTTCTCTCTCAGTGGGCCAGACTGAGCTGTTTAGGAGTAGTTGTGTTCTCCAGCCATCTAAGGAGTGTTTCTATTTTATTTCATTTTTAAACTAGAGTCTAGGTTTTACTGACAGCTTTCTCTGTTATCTGATGTTTCTTGGGCATAGCCGCCTTTTTAAGATAAACGGCAACACTTCACAATAAGGCCCGCAACTAAGGCTGTAAATACTCTGCAATTATGTGCAAATACTTTATTTTACAGGGCTCGACCCTGTAAGCAAATTTAAGTTGCGTGTAATTTAGCCAAAAACAACAATGTTTCCCTGATTCTACATCGTAAGTACGCTGTGCTCTCCGCTCTGCAGAGTTCCCAGGACTAAGGTCACGCTGTAAGCACCCCTGCACAGGGTACAAGGCCGTATTATAAAGTATTGCCGATCACCGTTTAGCTAAATCTTGATGTATTTCTTTGCCTTTTTGCACTTTTTCTTTTTTGGTTTCTCCCTCAGACATTTTATTGTTACTACTGAGACCCCCCCACCCCCACCATAATAAACTAACAGTCAAGAGTTTTCTGACCAGTTTATCCAAGCTTTATCATGTATGTTTCATCTCATGTGAGGTGTGTGTTTCTATCCTAGTGTGGTCTTAGAGGATAAAGAACACACACTTTAACACTTTGCATTGTGACTGATGGGAAACAGTATACAGAGGACTGTCCCACAGTGTTTTTCATTTGTGTGTGTGCGTGTGTGTGTGTGTGCACGTGCATGTGTAAGCATGATAAATAAGGTTTGTGTGGCTGAGTGAGTAAGCGGGTGGGCATTTACTCTGTGTGTGTACTGGTGCATGCAAGCATTTATGCATATCTCTGTGTGAGTGGAAATGGACAATTTGCTGCATGACACCTGGGCATCAATCACTGTCTCTTCTCAGCCCAAATGAGCTAGCATCACCAGTGCCATGTGGTGGTCAACAGGGGGCTTCTAATTTGCTGGCCACATCACAATCACTGTGATATCTGCTTGCATCAGGAAAGGATGCTTCTTATTGCCTTTTCTCTTTATAACCTACAGAGCAACAAAAAGTGCAAAACAGGAACGGCAGCTGGAGAGGTGCAATCATGTTTATCAGACTTAATGAGTTTTTAAATATTCAATATAACCATTATAGATATTTCTGTTATAGGCAGTAAAGACAGATAACATTAACCTGACCGGTATATGCAACAAAGGTTCTTATACAGTGGGAGTTGTTGTATAATTGGTTGTAATGAATCTGCTGCCTTACCCATTTATTGACTGTGAATGTGGACGTGAGCGAATGAATGGTTGGTTTTCGGGCTGTGACAGATCAGCAGCCTGTCCAGGATGCAGCTAAAATAGTCTCCTGCATCATTGGACGTCATATGAAAGATGTTACTAACGGGTCTTCTGAGCATAAGGTCTCACTTTCACAGTGAACGTCAAAAAAAATATTCGTTCACTATTTGTAGAAGTCAGACGTAAAATTGTGGCATAAATGAAATGATTTTTAAAGAATTTTCCCAGGACACAGGAGCCTCAGTAACTGTGAAGGAGGAGGACACTTCCCAGAGTTAGGTGCACCGAGTACCTGAACAAAGGCCTTTGTGCAGGACCTGACCAAGAACCCAAGACAGACTTTCAGAAGCCCTCAGCAGAGACTTCATGATGGTCCTCAGTAACAGTGTAGCTGTGGGACCACTTCAGAAGGAATAAAGAAATGCAACCAAAAGGAAAAAGCTAAATAAAAAATCGACCTGCTGCAAGAGAGGTGTCTGCAAATAAATATAAAAGAAAAAAATACTAATAATTAAAAAGTCTACAAACTGAATTATTATTATTATGATGATGTAAAAACATCTCTGCCTGAATACAAAGAGCTACAGACAGTTCTGTTGACATAAAAATGATACTGGCATATTAATATGAACTATTATGGAAAAAACAACAACAAAAACAATACAAAAGCATTAATTTATGATCAGAAAATATCCATTTTACTCATATTGTGACAAAAAAAACAGTTTTGAATTATATTCAGTTAAAATATAAAGAGCAAGAGCATAAACTAATACTAACTGTAAGGTATCAGGCTGCTCGGCCTCTAAGAACAGTTTCCGTTTTTATACTGAAAAAGAAAAAGTTAAAAATGCAGCAACATGTAATATGCAACGATTAGTCGCACATTTTATTACATGCAACACCTTTTATCGATTGTCTTTACATCTTCTGCTAGAACATTATCTTATAGTCCACTGAGTCCATGTGCAGTTTGTCAAGTAAACCATATGTTTCTGAGATATTTTCCTCCACTGTTTAACAATGTAAACAACAGAGGCTAAACACAAAGCCCTCAGACCATCTGTTGCTGACGGAGCCGCTGCCTCTTGTTAATACATGCCACACTGCAGCAGATGTACGCTGCCCTCCAAAAGTATGTGAACAATCGAGGGGAAAAAACTTTTTGTACTTCCACTTTTAATCTGCGATCAACACACGACAGCTACTGGACGCAGTCAGGGTCACCGAGCAGTCTGAGAGCTGTAGTCCTGAAGCACGATGAAGGCTGATGAGGGCAGCTCCTTCATCTGCCTCATTGGTTTGTTCTGCAGGACTGATTTGGTTAAGCGATATCTATTTGGTCTCTAAAATCGGCTTTTACTGCTCAAAGGTTCATAAACTCTTACTCAGCTATTTCTTCAGCTTCATAAAAAAAATCTTCCAACTTGACTCATCCCCTCCTATCTAATTCATATTTAATATATTAATATAAATGTGCCAGATTTTATTTTTAGCTTACTTTGCCCAGTAGGGAGGCAGAGACAGAAGAACAGCGAAGGAGAAGAGGGATAGATGGAGTGGAAAATATGTCAGTGGGAAGAAGGAAGTCAAGGATGGGAAGACAGGGCATAAACAGAGAGACAGATTGATGCAGTCAAGAAGCTAATAAAAGTGACAGTATTTTGCTGTGTCTCCAAACAGGATTGGACTTCAACCCTGCACAGTCGCTGCCCAGAGGAGGGAAATTAACAATCTGTCTGTTCGTTTAGTGACTCGTCGTTTCCTGACGCCTCCCGGGTGCCTGTTAGGAATCTTAACAAGGACGAGACATGGCAGCGTGGACAGAGATGGAAGGTGACGAGGAAAAGCAGAGAACGAAATGGACAGATGTGCTGCACTTGTTTCACATGAGAACGATGGTGGGTGGGAGCTTGTTTGCTGAGCTGCAGATCAGTTTTCAGGTAAATTACAGAAGTTTCAGGATACAAATTTATTTGACTTCAGCTGATTTTACGTCTCAGAACTTCCTGTTTAAGGAACGATTCATCACATATAAACAGACGTCGTTTAAAAGATGACATAATGCACTTTATGATCTCGTATGAATCAGCAGCCAAGGAAATGTATTAAAAATTAGACTTCCCCAAAGTTAATAAACTGATTGCTTTTTGTCCTTTATTGTGGCAGAAAACTTTACATCGACACAGTTAAAAGTAATGTAGCAGTTTTTCCATTATGCAGCTCTACTTTATTTATGACAAAGAACCTCTGAGTGAAATGAAACTCCACCCATCCTGTCTCAAGAGCCTAAAATGAGCCTGAATTCATGAAAGCTTCTTTAGTCCTGCAGGTCCAGTGATGCTACATGTCGTCACACGAATACCGGAAAACACTGAAAGCAGTTATCGAACTATGGATGAGCTCACTGCATTTTATTTCAAATAGATTAAAAAATGCACATTTTTGCATTCCTGTGAGTCCAACACTACAGTTTAATGGTTCACTTCTTGTACTTAGATCAAGTATCTGAAAATGAAGTAACAGGTTGGTCAGACTTTTACTTTTGATATTTAACCTGTTTGACTTGTGTGACCAGGAAGTTAGAGACTTGTTTTATGTTACTCCTGTTCTCAGTGACTATTCAATATTCTGGCTTGACAGGACTACCACATTCATTGTAATGTATTGTGATGCAAAAGCCTCTCAGTGATACAGTTTTTAAAAATATTTTGCTTCTCCACCACATACAGAGCTGTGAAAATGTCATTACCTGCGTCCTGATTTCTTTTTTTTTATGCATAGGTATAATACTTAATCAATCACAAGTAAATACAAAATGCAGTTTTTAAATGATGATTGCATTTATCAAAGGAGAAAAAGGCTATCCTACCTTACATGGAAAACTAATTATGCATGTAAGCCTAACTTCAGCCCTGACCTTAATGCATCACATTCTTTACTGTAAAAGCCTAAAACGTCTTGACATGAACAGCAAAAGAGGCCTGAAGTTCTTTCTACTCTTAATCCGATGATGCTTTCCGACTTTCATTTATCTTAAGGATGTCGGAAAGAATAGGAGATGGTTTTATTGCACTGATGAAAAAAATAATCATTCCAATACTTCATCTTTAGATTTAATATGTCTTCATGATATTTTGGACTTAATAAGCATCATCACAGATGTACAGAAGCTTCCTTTAGGTTTAACAGCAAAGAAATTAAGGTCTTGTCCTTTTTTTAATATGAGCTTTGAGAAATGCTGAAGGAAGATGTTACTGTTTTCCTGCCCCAGTTACACCTACAGTAAGTGCTTGGTTACGAGACAGATTTCAAAATGAATACATCAACACATTTCTGCTACTCGCTAGTGATTTTTCATTCCAGCTGCTTGACACTTAATATCTATTCATGTCATATTCAAACATCAAGTGAATTCCTCACTTTAAAACAGATTTGCATGGGGAAACATCCAACCTGAACAATTTATCTTTGAAAACGTGAGACGTTACAGATTCCACGGCCATCAGGGATTATGTAAAATACCAAAATAATAGTTTGAAGGGGTCCTACATGACATGCTTGCTTGTATATGTGTGTTTGATACTGATTGCTTCTTTGAGATGCTTTGTAAATTGCAGCTTTAATGCAGCTTTGTAAGTGGACAGTTGATCAGTGATACCCTACATGAAACAGACTGCCTATGGAATCATTTCATATACATACAGACAACAATCTGCTCAGCCACACAGCGATTTTGATATTCAACAGTAGGATCCCAAAATTAAGAAAATAAATTCCCCGGAATGTACTACACCTTTGACGGTTATTTTCATTTTAAGAACTGAAGCGTAAACTTGCAGTGTGTACCAAGCAATGCAAACATGCAATCTAATTATTACCCTCTATATTACAGGGTGAGTTTAGAATTATTAAGAGCATGTTTTTTTATTATTTTCAGCATATTTAAGAAACTTGAACTGTAAAAACCTATGTTGCATATTGATTTATTTTCTCGTAGCAGAAGTTGGTAAGTCGTCCGGTGGCTTTCAAGGTATCACCAATTCACTATCAATGTATGTGCTGTTGATATTTTGGTAAACTGCTTTTGCACTTGTCAGAAATGCTGTTCTGAACTGTTTTCTTGTTCACCCTGCAGGTCTGGAAGGTTAAACATGAACCTGTAATGACAAAAAACAGCAAGAAGGCCCTCCCATACATATTTGACCCGATGCTAACGTTAGCATGGAGCCTTGAAGACTCCAAGGCAGCTATAAAGTAAACAAGAGCTGCAGCACATTTTGCACAAACTGGCTCTAAAAACTGAGCCCACAAATCACTGAGGCAAATATCCTGATCGTTACACATATTTTCAAAAGCTAAATCAATCTTATTAAAGTGTAATTCTTCCACAGTTCAATGCTGTGTGATTAAGGAAAATAACACTGAAGTGTTTGCCTTCTATTCAGTTAATTAGCACAGGCACAAATTAGAAGACACCAGGACCATATCCCCCTGTATCAATACAACAGTGATCCTGTGAAGCTGTGAGTTATTGCCTCTGCATGTGTGACTCTAATTCTATTAATGGCTCATCTGCAGTGCTAGCAGACTACCCACAATGACAGTGATTTATCCTGAACAACACTAATCAGCTAATCAAAGAGCTGCAGACTGGCTGACCAGTTTCATTGACTGTGATGATACACAGGTCAGTCTAAACACAGTGGCAAATTGATGAAGTGGGGAGGCAGAACACCAACGTACTCAGCAGCTTGATCTTAAAGTTAGTTTCATGAATTGTAAAACAAAATCTGTAAGTTAACTGAATTTTCCTGTTATTGTTGTGAATTCACATGTTGAATAAAAACACTAAAAGATGAAAAACCTGTAGCTGTGAATATATGTATAAATAAATGAATTAATTTTTATGGAAATTGTTTTCCCAGACAAAAATACAGATCCAATTTTAACAATTTCACAAATATGCAATGTTTAAGAAAAATAGAGAACATTTACATTCTAGTTTCATGCTGTAAATACATATGTAAAATCTGATGCATTGAAAATAACACACAAATTGCAGTAAAATAAGTGTAATTTCTGTCATTTTGTATGGTTTTGTTTGTTAATTAATACATATGTTGTGTAATTATCAATGTTTTCACCACACGAATTATGCTAGATCAGTAAATCAGTGTGAATTTCCCCATTGTGGGATCAATAAAGTTCTATGCCATTAAAGTTCTATTCTATTCTAAAATTACCCTGCTAATATAACACTGTCCTTACTACAGATTAGCATAAATCTCTATGAGTAGTCATATTATACATAGTTAACAGTAGTGTTAGCTAACTATTAAACTACAGTACTAATTCCTGCGAATGATGTTGCAAGGAGAGTAGATTTGCTAGCAAAGCTAATGAGCTAAGCTAATATTTCTACTCAAATGTTCCCTTCATTCTCAGAGATTTGCTTTTCTTTCTCTCAGCAGATTGAGTGTCTGATTTGATGGTCAAAGAGTCAAAGAGTATTGTGGAAAGGTAAGTTTGCACCATCCGCATTTTAAGGATGTTCAGAAATCACACGTGTCACAGCTGTGGTGTTTCTGTGAAAACACAAATGTTTTCTACACATCATGAAGCGCTGCACAAAAATGAGGCGCATTACTAGCGTGTATGTTGGATAGCAGGTTGAAAGTCAAAAGTCGAGTGCCTGCTTTATTTTGGTGATCACCTGTCTCCCGTGTCCCATGTTCTGCTTCCACTGCATCATTGTCTTGAATAGTTTCAGCTGTGCCTTGTTCCCCAGCATGCCCACTTCCCCCAGTTCCCTTGTTTGTATTTATAGCCTTCTTCCTTTTTCCTTTGTCAGGCTTTCAAGTTTGGATTTTGCTGTTAATTCTTCCACCTGTGGAATTTTGCATACAACCTACTTAAAGGTTGGTTTTCAGTTTAACCTGCTGGTTTCTGAATACTGAATTTGCCTTCCTTTCATTCCACTTTATGACAGAAGAATATGCACATTCAAAAAGCTGTTATACAATGAATACATACTGTAGATTATACATCATCCATCTGCTTCCACTTATCCAATTCAGGGTTGCAGGGGTGCTGGAGCCCATTACCAGTTAACCTAACCAGAAATCTTTGGACTATGAGAGGAAGCCGGAGTACCCGGAGAGAACCCACTCAGAACCCAACATGCAATTGCCACACAGAAAGACCCCAGCCAGATGGCAGACTGGAACCCAGGACGTTCTTGCTGTGAGGCAGCAGTGCTAGCCAGCGTACCACCCACTGTGCTGACTAATACTTAGATTACTCAATATTAATTATCAAGTTATTTACAATTTAATTTACTGGTGAAAGAATAACATGCAGACTCCCACCACAAAAAATGTCTTCGCAAATTGCACTTTGCTGCTTTCATGAAAAGGGGAAGTGAAGAACGTCCAGCAGGAGGCTGGTGTCATCTTTCCCTGAAATTGTGTGTATAGAAAACGGGAGGTCGGTGGCAGACCAGCCAGTTATGCTTTCTCCAGAAAATACCAGATCAATTTGCATGGTGCTCGGCTGTAAGCACAAGCCCCGCTAAAGGACTGGCAGTACTTGTTTGTCTGTGCACAAAGAAGCACACATTGGTCCTGCGGCTCTGATTACTGATTGTATACTTCAATGTAAAAATGTAGTTTGGTTGTTTTGGTTTGTGAAGTTTATATTATTCTATGTGTGTAGTTGTAATTTCTCTGATTGGTAAACACTTAAATAGTTATTAAATAGTTTTAAATAATAAGTGCAAACTTCATCTGACTCATTTTCACTCACGGTGTCACATACAGAGTTGTTTTCTTTTTTCACTTCTGTTTTTCTTCTGTTTACAATGCATTTTATCTTAATTCATTTATATTTACATGTCTGAAATGAAACAGTCAATCAATTAAACTACACCGCAGGGGATATTTATGTTATTGTCATTCAGACCAGGAGCCATGCTGTCAATCCATCCCAGAAACTCTTGTCAGATCCCAGGAGTGCTGCCATGACAACCATACTAATCAGGCTTCTGCAGCCTGATTAGCATCACAGAATTAATTGGAGCATGGAGACAGGCACACACTCACAGCAACCTATCAGGTCTGATAAGTGTATGTGTGACTTGTTCTGTCTTTATTAGACTGTGTCAAGCTTTTTATTATTCTGCAGAGGTAACACTGAGTTTCTCTGACTACTCCTTTGTTGATATATGCTAAAATATAATAAAAAAGTGTTTATGAAGGGGTCTTTAGGTTTGCATCAAAGTACCAAATGAAAATCTCTGAATGAGGCTTTTTTCTCTTGTTTTTTAATTTCCATTTCTAGACAGCAGAAACAGTTTCCATCTATCATAAGAGGAAAGTCTGTATTTGTACAACAGGAAAAATTTATTTCTTGATCATGCAATCCATGCTTTTCCCATACCTTTATTCCTCTTGCCATGTACTAAGATTCTTACTTCTAGCATTCCATAATAGAAATGGACACCTTCATTGTATGAGGTTATATATTTAAAATTTAGACTTCAAGCATTTTCATAAATGTCTTTGCACATTTGATCTCAGAAGTGTGGATACAAATGTAACCAGAAAAGTTCTAAGGGTTGAGAAAATGTCTGAATTTAAGCTACCTGAGACCTGCGTTTTAGATGCTGTTTAAACACTAGCAGGGTTTTCACTCTGAATGTCTTTGGGCACGTTTTTGCTAAAGAATTTTTTTCTTTTATATCAACTACTAAGTCTTAAATAGAAATACATCCAGAATAATTTAGATAACCTAAAAATGTTATTTTGTTTCTTTATACAGACTCTTGTAGTGACTGTTAAATTATGTACATGAAGGACAAAATTAACAGAATTTATATATTGATGTTCATGAGATCACCACTTACAGTGAGTGCCATTATGTGTGCAGTACGGTCCTGTATATATTAAGAGTGTAATGGTTCTGACACCAAGACTGAACTTGCAGTACATACAGTAAATCCAGGGTCTTGTGTGGTCTTCTGTTTTTCTATGTCCCACTGATCCCCCACCCTCCAACTGCCACTGAGCCCATTAGACTGCATATGAATGATAGACATTTTAGACTGTGCATTTTGAAGCCAGATTTTATTAGCTGATGCTAACAAGCTTGGTTATCAAGTGGCATCCAGAAACTGTATGGATGCAATTTATAGACACACGTAGCTGCTACTTAGTGCTAATTTACAGAGTAATGCAATAGCAATAAAATTCACTCATCAAAATAGAAGCACAGACTGCTTAGATAGACTGTACTATACAGCATGTAGTGTGTATGCTAATTAGCTACATGCTCAAAGCTGTAATGCATCACAATCATGGAGTTTGTCTTTCATTTATGGTGTAATCATAGTAAAGTAATCATCCCTGTGGGAAAGGTTTTGGTTTTTTCTCTTTGATTTTCCAGGATCATCTTCTTGCACATTAGCATAGCATATGGATTCCAGAATGGCTAATATGAGCTGCAACATAGGAAAAACCAGCTAAAGATGCAGACCAGCTTTACAGAACATTAAAGCAATGACACACTCAAGTACCGCTGGACTCTCCAATATTTCCAGTGTTTATCTTCACTATCTACCAATATCTCTGAAATCTATGTCCTGTGCAAATAAACAACAAACTGCACTATATTTCCAAAACTTGAGCAACATCTAACAGCTTCAACTCTTCTGGGAAGGCTTTCCACTAGGTTTAGGAGTGTGTATATGGGAATTTCATACCCATTTTCCCAGAAGCACATTTGTGAGGTCAGACACTGATGTTGGATGAGAAGGCCTGGCTCACAGTCTCTGCTCTAATTCATCCAAAAGGTGTTCTGTGCAGGCCAGTCAAGTTCTTCCACCCAAACTCACTCATCCATGTCTTTATGGACCTGCTTTGTACAGTCATGTTGGAACAGGGATTTCCCACAAAATTGGGAGCATGAAATTGTCCAAAATGTCTTGGCATGCTGAAGCATGAAAAGCTCCGTTCACTGGAACTAAGGGGCCGAGCCCAACTCCTGAAAAACAGACTTCAAAAAGAATTTGCAGAAACTTGACAACCATATGCACTATGCGCCTCAATATCTGCTGGCCATGCTCTGCGATTTCACTGAGTTCCTGAAAGGAACCCAAAGGCTTGTAGCAGCAGGCTGCATGACTAGGTGCTTGGTTTTATACACCTTTGGACATGGAAGTGATAGAAACGCCTGAATTCAATGATTTAAATGGGTGAGTGAAAACTTTTGGCAGTACAGTGTATTTTGCCCTGAGTCCTTTCAAGCAAACCTCTTGGCTATGAGGGAAAAGCCTTCACTTAGCGTAGCCACACATGCCTGGGGTGCAACCTAGCCAGTCAGCCAGCAAAATTTTGGTCTTTAGCCTCTGGCAGTAACACTGTGTAGACTATGATCGATCAATGCTTTCTTGTAAAGCTAGTGGAGCTTTAACAGAAATTTACTAAACCTTAATAATTCAAAGAAAGGACACAGTTAGAAAGCATCACAGAAAATAAACAAAGACAGATAAAATGAAATCATGTTTTGCTTTATGTCAGTAAAGAAATTGTAGGAAACAAAAATAAATAAATAGAAAGATCTCAAAGTGTTAATGGAAGCTTGCTCTCTGGCTACAGTTTAGCAGTTTTCACTTGAAGAATCCACATTTTCAGGAAGTGCGTCAGGCGAGGAATGAGACCCGAGAATGTTTTGTTCCCCTCAGTTCAACATATTGTATACTGAGGTTTTTGGCCACACCAGCACAATCTTTGCTGACCACCTGGCTCCTTGTGATTTTGTCCACTCACCAAAAATGAAAACCTAATTAATTAGACTGGATGGGATCCAGTATGGATTTGAGACACACGAGTGCAAGGGGACATAACCGGTCTTTCTACTAAAAATAGCAGCCTCAAAAGGTTTATGCTGCCATCTTTAAGTGGTGAAGTCACAAAATGTGAGGCTAAGTTAGGCTACCAGAGTAAAAAAAATTATGAAAAAGTTTATCAATTAGTAATTTTATTTAACCCCCTCCTGCTATCAGTCACAGGACTATTAAACAGGACATGTTTTTTTAAGAGGCAGCTGAGTACAAATGCACACACACAGCAACACAAGTGACAGCTGCTCCTCAGTGAATACATGTGAGAATTAACACGTTTAACAGCAGCTGCACACAGGTGCACAGTCGCTGGAAGATAGTGTGTGTTTGACATCTGCATGTGCACATATACACTCCCACATGCCTGTTTTTGATCACATGGTATTAAACTGTAGGGAGTGGATATAAACACAGTCGCACACTCACACAGCCTTCCCTCGATTCACTGAGCTGAGTACATTTCCATGTATAATGAGCCTTGGTCACATCTGAATAATTGATAGGAGAAAATGGATTTGGGAATCCATTGTAATTTCTCCTCTGAGCAAAATAACCACCTTCCCAAAACAAGACACTGATGAAAAATTTATTGCAGAATGAGGGTGTCAGGAGGTGGAGAGTGTGTGTATGTGTGTGTGTGTTAGCGAGAGTCAACATAGTTAAGTGTTAATTAAATCAATATCCACATTTACCTGAAGCAACCCATGTTGCCCCTCATGCTTCCTGCCTGCTGTTTCCCTGCTTCAAGTCCATGCATCTTTCTCTAGCCATTGTTTTTTCTTATCCCTCTTTCTCACCATGTGAGATTTTCATTTGCTCTCTGTAGTACATTTAATGAATATTGCAGTTAAAGACCCACAGCGCTCATCCGGGTACCTGCAGGGTGCAGCTAACTCTGTAGAATTGGGATTTTTGGGAGCCCAGTGTGAATATTAGTTTTATATTTTATATTCCTGGGCTTCCGTCTTAATATGACCATTCCTTTTAGCAATCAAAATCCATTTAAACCATGTAAACTGTTTGATATGTTTATTACAGAAGGACAATGACTTTGTAACTAAAATGAGAACATTTGTGTCATGCTAGACGCAGTAAAAGCTTTCTTGCAGGGTGACTCCTGTAATGAACCTCATTCCTTGATCCTCACGGTTACATAAAGAACTAAATTTCAGGCCCTACTTTTATCTCAAAGCTCTGAGTCCAAAATCTGCCAGTGATTTCTTTGTTCAGTAAAAGCCTGCCAGGTATATCAGATCTGCAGAGACTCTTCAGTCAGTGC
>VOQJ01018789.1:0-10650 GCA_015052665.1 Apistogramma diplotaenia
CGAGTAGGTCCCAGTCTGTGTGAGTAAAACAGTCCTGTAGGTCGGAGAGTGCATTTCCAGGCCAGGTTGTAATGGTTTTTACAGCTGGCCTGGCTCTCCATCTGAGGGGGGTGTAAGCTGGGGTGAGCAGCATTGAGATATGGTCTGACTGACCGGGGTGGGGGAGGGGGGTGGCTCTGTAAGCATGTTTGATGTTGGAGTAAACATGATCAAGAGTGTTCTCCCCTCTAGTAGAACACTTTACGTGCTGGTGGAATTCCGAGAGCACCGTCTTCAGGTTGGCCTTGTTAAAATCAACCGCGATAATATGAGCGCCGTTGGGGTAGGCCCGCTGCTGTTCATTAATGGCATTCAGCAGGAGAGAGAGTGCTGTGCTAACGTTAGCATCGGGTGGCAAGTATGTAGCCGTGACGATAACTACTGTTGGCTCTCTCGGTAGAAAAAAAGGCCGACATCTTACAGACATGTACTCGAGGTCTGGGGAACAATGTTTGGCTTTGATTGTTCCGTTGTTACACCAGTCCTCATGCACGTAAACACAGAGACCGCCTCCCCTACTCTTGACATTTTGACATTCAAATGCACTAATGTCAGGAGATGCAATCACATGCATAACGGGGAAAAAGCACATGGCAAAACATGATATCAGAGGATGAGAATGTGTTTTGACATTCAAATGCATTGATGAGGAGCTACATATTTATTTTTATTTAAACCTTTATTTAAGCAGGCAAACAGATTAAGAACCTGTTGTTATTTACAACTGTGGTCTAGCAAAAGGGGAAGCTATCAGGTGGCATTTCAGTTCAGCTGAAACAAACAAAATAAAGTTAAAATGTCTCACTGAAGTGAGTTTAAAGGTAATTATGGTTAACTAAGCTCTATAACACTTAGGTTAGTGCCAGTCTCTGTGTTTAAAGTTGTAAAATTCTCAAATATTAAAAAGAAAATCTGAGACCTCACATTGCTGGTGATATAACCCACAACCCACCATTGAGACAGAAATGAACTGCTGGCTGTGTGGAGAAGTCGTATTCAATCATTGTGATGACCACAAACGCTGGTAACAACTCTGCTGGTAATCTGGAATTCATGGAACATTCACTGGAAACCATAGACAGCTGTCCTCATTAAAATGGAGAGGCATGACTAAAAATCCTGGCCGTAAAGTCTCCAGGCGTAGGATGCAGTGGCTCTGACACTGTGCTGTGTTGTGTAGCAGGTAAGGACCACACTCCCCCAGGACAGTCTTTAAGAATTCATCAGCAAACACCAGCAACTGTGGAGGAACAAAACATTTGCCACGTTCGCTTGCATAAAGGCTCTCTGTGCTTGTGTAACATCAGCAGCAAAGTTACTGACAAAGCAAAGCTGATCACAAAATACAGGCTTCATGAAGTGCTCTAGATACATTAAGAACACTGAGAGAAACTAAAGGTTAATGTAAACTGAACAACAAGCTTTACCTTTCAAAATAAAAGCCTTTTAGCATATGAGTTTACATGGATGCATGAAGGCCTGTTATATCACACTGCAACAACAGCAGTACTAAATGTGCTGGATATCATTTGCTTGAACTGGGAATCGCATTTCTGTCTTCTGCCTTCATGATGAACATGATGAACTCGAGTTCAGGATCTGCTCAACTCCACCTGTGTATTTTTATTCTTGGACTCCCCCAGAACAGATTTATATGAATCGCAGGTCAAAATTATGCTTCTTTGTCTTTTTTAAGCCAGAAAATGTAACTCTGGAAATGTAGAAACTCTGTTGCAGGAGTGTCCGAAGATCAACAGCATTAACCTGGGACCAGATCTGACCTCTGAGCCAACATGCTACTATGTGTTATGGTGGAGCCTTTCAGGTAATGCACTGTCTGAGACAAGCAGCTATTTTTCATTTTTTCAAAGGCCACCCTCCTTTAATCTTTCTGTTGACTGTCTGCTCCTTTCAGAGAGGACTGTCTCCTGCCTCACTGCTGTGTGTCTGAGATGGCCATGTTAAAGATGTTCTGTGGTTTCTTCCACAAAGCCAAGATGATCCTGGGCAGAACACTGAAGACACAGCTGCTGCTTTGCTAGCTCTGCTGTCATTGTTGTGTGAGAAACCACACCTCTTACCTGCATCCTGCAAACACCTGTACTCATATTTGCTGCTTTTAATTAACCACAAACATTAAATCTGGTCTCAGGAAACTCTTTAATCACACAGCAGAACTGGATGTGTGTTTTCTGCCGCTGAGTCAGATTTATCAGTCTGTGACTTCCTGTGTAGCATTTTATCTTAAATCTTTCAGGTGACAAAATCATAGCTGCAATCAGAGCAAATGAACATTGACCACTAATCTGGTATCTTTTCTCAACCTTTTTTTGTTTTTAGCAGGGAACAATGCACCTGGCACTTTTTTGTGAATGGTTCCTGCAGACTGTTTGACAGACATTATTCAGCAACACACAAATGGCACAAAAATCACACAGCAATAGTAAAAAGATGCAGAAGAAAGGCTTAAGTAACCCACGACTAAAAAAACATAGATTCAAAGATGGATGGGTAGGATAGACAGATGAATGGATAGATGGATCGATGCAGCTTGACTTGCTGCTGTGCCCTGCTCTGAACCCTCTTTTGTACCAAATTAGGGAGAGCATGAAAAGACAGAAAGAGAGAAAGTGTCTGCTCGCTCCTTCTGCTTCTTGTTATGCGGTTTAATTTCCCCCAGCGCCGGTGCTTCAGCCGAAATCTAATTTGAGTGAAAAATGGCAATCCAGCTGTTCGGTTGACAGAGCCCAACCAAAACATGGTTTTCTTTCAGCGCAAAAACATGCGGCGGCCATCTTCATCTGCACATCAATGGCTGCTGAGCGGAGGCTGAGCGCCGCGCAGGGTAGTAATTATAACGTTTCTGCATGCGTGCACGTGTGTGGTTGTGTGCACGGGTGTGTGTTTTGTGCTTTTAGTGTGTGTTGCAGTGGGGGTAATTTGCAGGCCCGCTCCTCTTCTTTTCTCTCTATGACGAGAGAACGAATACAGAGAAAGAATGAAGGTATTGAGGCTGCGGTTATTGCGATGAGAGGGAGTGGAAATTATTTGCTTGGTGCTCTCTCTCTCTCTATTTCTTTCGGTCTCTTTCTCTTTACCTCTCTCCCCCGCTCTACTCGTTTGCTTTGTGTCGTCAGGCAGGATGAGATGAACTGGGAGTTAAATAGCCCCCCACCACCACCACCACCTCACCCCCACCTCCTTCCCAAATCTATTATGCAAACAGAAGTGGTTAATTGTCCACATATTTGCATGCAGCGGGTAAATGAATTATACAAGGGCTCCGTTGCCTAGCAACTGCCCAGGGTGAGAGAGGTGTGGTGAGGGGTTGGTGAGGTTGGTGACTGAGGTGTCACAGAGCACACTCAGAAGACAAAAGGTGAAGACAAAGTCTTATGCAAAAATGCCCACTGGAGCAGAAATGACACCTGAGCTGCAGTCCTATTAGCGTCACATCCCTGATTCATGATTGTGTGAACACTGTGACTAATCTTTCAGCCAAACACAGTGGTGTAAAGAGTGCAATATTTCTGTCTTTAATGTATAAAGGAGCATTCAATACTCACAGCACAAACGCCTCAAAAAGCAACAGCTGGGCTTCGATCCACACGTAGAGCAAATTTTAATCAGAAATATGAAAGCCCACTTCCATACTGTTATGTGAACATTAGGAGTTGGTTTGTCAGCTGTGTGTCAAATAACAGCAATTGGTGATAATTCACCAGTTGGTGCCTGCTGCAGAACCAGCTGCAGAACAAGGTGAAGTCTTTAAAAGAGCGCCAGTGAAAGCTGACGAAAGAAGAAAATGTGTGACATTTCTGTGAGGTTCGTGCATTCAGGAAAGGAAACTTACACTTTCCTTGGAGTTTTCTTTTCCGTGTCGGCAGTAAAGCAGCATGGAAAATACAGAGCTGCAAAGTTAATTAAAGAGGGATGAAAGCTGACAGGAGTGATGCGCTACACAGGAATGATTTTATTCTAATATCCTCTGCTGTCTTCATCTGATTCGGACGGGTGGTGGTGTTGTAAGTTATGAGTTTAGATGCCAGGAGACTCAGGTTTGCATTAATGAGACAAACATGGTTTAAGTCGTACACCTTTTTGGCCTTGTAGTCTATTAATCGTCCCCTCAGTTGCTAATTCAGTCGCTCAGACCCAGTTTGCTGTTTCATATGCTGTAGATTTTCTGTCACGGTCCACAGTGTTGTTGGTTTTGGATCTTTAGCCTTCAATTCTGGTTACTTTTTGAGCATTGGTTAATATTTATTTCTTTGTGTGTTTCTTATTTTAGTTTCAGCTGTGTCCCACTTCTTGCCTCTCCCCTTGTTGTGTATATATTGTCTGTCTGGTCTGGTTGCTGAGTTTGCTACATGTATTTTGGATGTTTGCTTTCCTGGTTATTGTTTTTTGGTTTTGAACCTTTCTGGACTGAGAAGCATTAAGGCTAGTTTTTTGGGTCCATAAATCTCTGTCTTCCCAACAGTCTGAAGGCATCCTGAATATGAGTGGCTGTGTTGTGCTGCAGGATGTAAATATTAAAGGTTAGATGGTCTTCATAGAGGATAGTGAATCACTGGTTTCCCGTGTCCTTACAAACACCTGACAGATAACACCTTGTTCATTCTCAGGATGTCAGCCCCTTCTGTGTCTTCAGCACTTAAATTTCTTCTTGTATTTGCAGATGAGCAACTCAAACTGTGTCTCTGCAGGTCTTCCAGGTTTATGAGCCTCATCACCGTTAATGCCGTCAGTCTTCTCCTGCCTCTAATTGGCTTGGCACCCCAATTAGCTCTGGCTGTTAGCACCTGCAGCTCCCCCAAAAGATGAACGGCGCTGAGTATAAGATCCAACAATTAATCATTATTAAGGAGGAACAACGCTGGCATTGTGGTGCTTCAGTTTGAGGTGTAACATTTTTGTCATTGTCAAGAGTGTTTCAGGTGTCAAACAGTGTTGAAATGTGAGTCATTTAGCAGTATGAAATATGAATTAAGATGAAAGGGTTAGCGTGTGTTAGCGCCGTAATCATTTTGCTGTTGAAAAAAGGCACTCGGTGAGAAATTTGCCAGAGAATCAGCAGCTGTGTGAAAGACGCTGAAGCAGTTTGAATAGTGAACACAGCTGATCCTGTGACTAATCTTTGGACAGGCTGATTAACCAAAACCTCTGAAGCACCGGCGAGATTTCGCAGCTTTTTTAAAATATTTTTTTCAAAGTCCAGGTGAGGTGAGGGTGGTGTGAGCCACCCTGACTCATGTGCTACATCAGAAGTACCCATTTGGCTTGTACTATGTAGTGCAGCTTGGCAATAACATAGTAATAATTTGCTAATAAAGAGGTAGAAGACTGTAAATATGCTCTAATTATCAAAGTCATAACTCAGAGCTAAATTCAAAGGAGTGAACAATTAACACCACAGGATGGTGTAATAAATACGAGGTTGATGTTTTCAGATTTTAGAATCAGCAAAATAAATTTACCATCAAAGTCAGTTTCTGTTTAATCAGCACAATCTGGCCTCTGACTAAAATTAGATTCAACCGAGAATCAGGTACAACTGTGTAACCATGTAACAAGTTTTATATATATATGCCAATATATGATATTCTGAAGGTCCCGCTCATACAACCACTACTGTTTTAGCCCATCAGGACTTGTTGGCAGCAGTTCCTTTGGGTGCTGTGGGTTGTGGGGTGACGAGGCTGTAGATTGAGGTTGAAGCAGTGCTCAGTTGCTCAGTTGGATTGGGACCTTTTTTTTTTTCTTTTACATTTGGGACCCTTTCTTTTTACCTTCTAGCCATCCGTGAGCAGCTTCTGTTTGGGGAGGTGGATGGTATTTGTCAGAGAAAGGATTTCCCAGCAGCAGATTGCATATTCAAGAGATGGTCAGAGGTGTTCACTTTACTTCTAATTTTGAGGCTAATCTGTGTATAAGTTAAATGTGCATTTACTGAGTACTCAAAGTTTAAAAGTTGTATTTTACAGCAAAGTTCACCCACAAAAACACAAAACATTTAAAAGCGTACTGAATCTGCAGACAAAAACCAACATATAACAAAATATACTTTGTTCAAAGCTCAATTACCAGATTACTCAAGAGCTCCTATTTACTGCCAATCACAGAAAATAAAAATCCCACACATGGATTCCATCAGTTAGAGAAAAATACCCCCTCTACATGCTGTTGTTGGCTCGGCTACTCAAACATTTGTAATGTTGCACGGCTGTGTGATTTAGCTGAAAGATTTATGTCACGGTGGAGTATCAGGAGGCTGGAGGAGAGACTGCAGTCTGGCTTAACTGGCTTTAAATGCACACGCGTGTGCTGCAGGTACATTCGTGCTCAGCCACAGACACGGATGTGCAACTATACACTCACAGTGTTCATCCATAATGCTAAAAACGCACAAAACCGCATCATCAAATGTTTTATTATAAGCAGAGTGATGAATTCAGATAAATTGTGCAGTTTTTCGTGAAAAACTTTAAAAATTCGATGTATAATAACACTTAACAGCATACATTTAATTTAAAGTGTGCTTTACTGTGCAGCATTTATCATGTCAGCATTTTTAAATCCTACTTAAACTCCTTGTGGAACATACTCACATGTCAAGAACCAAGATAAACACAGAGCCTGTCATACACACTGTAAACACACAAGCTTTTCCCTTTCCAGTGTTGAACAACAAGCCGCTGCAGAGAGTCCACACAGGAGAGAGCGGCTTTGTCTTTTCCTGCCTCGATTACCAAGATTGTCAAACAATATCTACGTCATCAAGTGCGTGCGTGCGTGCGTGCGTGCGTGCGTGCGTGCGTGCGTGCGTGCATGCACTGGCTGTATGAATCTTGGCTTTAGTCTGAACTAAAGTCTCAGCAGGAATATCTGGCCCAGAAATGGCAGAAAGGAAGGTTACAGTCGTATTAATATTAGTATGAATACTTTCATCTTTTTTTGTTCATGTTTGATTGCGTCAAACATTTTATTTTAATTATTTCTATCTTGCATGATGATGATGATTATCAATATTATTATATCCATCCCTCCCAAAAAGTTGGCAAGCAAAAAAGGAATTAAATTGTTTGCAAATCACTTACATCTTATTTTTAATTGATAATACTAATAAAACAATATGTCTGATGCTGGTACATTTTATTGTTTGGAGCAAAAATCTGGTATATTTGTATAATATTAGATGTTTACTTTTATTACTGTTATTAGTATTCTCACATATAAATGTAATAGATGTTCCTTTTTAAAAATGTGTAATTACAATTTTAATTATCGATCATATCAAGTATAAATTTATTATGTAAAATCATATCTGAAGGTCATATGTATTTAATGAAGAATTAATTAAAATTGTTAATTTTTTAAAATTAAAACTTTAAAATATTAGTTTTATGTGACAAAAATATGTCATAATAGTAAATAATCCATCATTACTACAGTTTGATTTGCAACATTTAGCTTTAAAAACATTTTAAATGTAAAATAAAAACAATCTCTTTACAATGAGTTTTACAATGTCAACAGGATACATTCACTTCCTGAATTCTGTTGACAAATAAACCGAAACAGACTCAAACTCCTCCCTTTTTGAACATTCTTGATGACAAATGAAAGTGCTCTGCACCAAATGTTTTTAGCAGTCAAACAGAACAAAAGCTGAACACATCTAGCAATAAACTCCAAACATGCTGCACACGAGAGGCTTGGTCACTGTACCTAAAACAGCTCAGCTTCTCAGGTTCCACTGCTCTCTCCTTATGCCTCATGATTTTCTTGAGTTTTGCTTTTTAGATTAGATTAAACTTTATTGATCCTTTGGGAAGGTTCCGTCAGGGAAATTACACGTTCCAGATCACCCATCCAGACGCAAACACCAGACAACAGCAAGGGGTGATGAGTGTCCGAGGTCATGCAGCCATCGAAGGAGCTACCATTTAGCAAATGAAACTAAAGCGAAATACAAAGGAAGGGTACAGTAGGTAGGAGAAAAAAATCATCTCGTACTGTGTTCATTGAGGTTCCGTATGAGGTTCCATACTCCACTGTTTTCACAGAGAAGAGCAGGTTTACACTTTTTGTCATGAGGGAAAGTCGGTGTTTGCTGGAAGTGTCCTTCCCTTTGCTGGGCTTTATCTTGAAAATGTATCTGTCTAATTAAATACAAAAAACTACCAGTAATAAGTATTTAAATGTACTGTAGACTCCATGATATAAATTTTCAAATGTTAACAATGAAAGTAGGAAAATAGTGTGGATTCATACATCTGCTGTCCCCAGTTACATCTGCAAATGCTTTTAAGATGTCACCACCACCAAGACAGTAACCATCTATGTGAACCAGAAACTGGCTGAATGCAGCTCTCCAATGATGATGCATCAACACTCGGAGCGACTCGGAGAGCCCCTCAACTTGATCTCAGCAGAAGTGAGGCGGTTCCTACAGAAAACTGACCCCCTTAAAGCTGCAGGCTCTGACAAAGTGGCTGCCATCTTCACCACCCCCGAAAAGTTCACAGTGACACACTTGAACGACTATCAGTCAGGGAGCCTCACCCCTGGAGTCAGAAAGGGATTCACATAAACTACTCCACTGATGTCACTGGGGACCTGCACCAGTACGCCTGCAGGAAAAAACACTCCACAGATGATGCCATCTCATCAGTGGTTCATATACTGAGAGTGAAGACTCATATGCAAGTCTGGTCTTCTTGGATGTCTGCCTTCAACAAAATAATAGTATGAAAACTTGCAACACTTGGTCTGAGCTTTTCCCTCTGCAACTGGGCCCTGATATTCTTAACCAACCAAACACAGTTTGTCAAAATTAATGACTCCTGCCCCATCATCCTCAGCACCGGATCCCCTCAGGGCTCTGTGCTGAGTCTCCTCCTGTTCACCCTGCTGACATGACTGCTCAGCACAACATCAAGTTTGTCATACTGTGAAGTTGCTGCCTGGAGAACTGGTGCAGGGATAACAATCTCTGCATCAATGTCAAGAAAATAAAGGAGACGACTGTGAATTTCAGACGGGGTAGAAACTACCCTCCACCCCTGCACATCAGGGGGAGCAGCTGTGGAAGCAGTCCAGCTTGTATTTAGGTGTATATTTTGCTGAGGACATCACCTGAAACCACTGGATCCAGAACCCTTCCCTCGTCACTAAGAAGGGACACCAGAGTCTCTACTTTCTCAGGAGGTTAGGGTGCACTGAACTTGGGAACTAAGTCCTGAACTTATTCTACAGCTGTGTGGTGTCCTGTGTGCCTGCACCACTGTGTGGCACGGTAGCTGCTCTGTGGCAGAGAAGAAGGCTCTGCTGAGGGTGGTGAAAGCTACACAGAGGATGGCTGACAGCAGCCTCCCCACTACCACAGACATCTACGCCACCAGATGTTGAAAGATCCTGCTCACACAGCACTCATACCATTTGTCCTTGTCCCCTTGGGCAGGACGCTGCAATGCATCGAGAGCAGAACCACCAGACTGCTGAATTCTGGTCATGCTCTGTAGTCTTTGTTGCTACTAGCTAAAGGTGAAAGACATGAGAAACCACTGGACTTTGCAGTCCACCATGTACAGTACTAGTAAAAGGTTTGGACACAACTACCCATTCATATGAATGGTACTTTGGTACTGAATGTTTTCTTCTTCATACTAAATCCTAATGTAAATTTGCATATATTGGTTGTTTATTCTCATTCTTATTAGCTTTTAACCAGGACCTAAGTGCAAAATTTTGTTTCAACTCATGTGTTGGAATCAATTATTGGTGGGGGTCTGCATGTTAATCCTGTATTAGAATAGTGTGTATGTCAGAAGAGGTCAGGTTAAGTGGTAACTTTAAATTATTAAATTTTATAAGCAATCTATGTTAATTATGTATTTTCCTGGGTAGCATCCTTTTGCATTTGCATATGTAATCTTCTTGACTTTGCACTTGTTTTATTGCTCTGCAAAACACAAAAAAACTGCTAAATAAACAAATTTTAATAATGTAAATTGCCCATATTCTTTTTGGGGAACCTAATCAGCACATGCACTACCCCTGTTAAGCGCGAAAGTATACAACAATATTATACTAACAGTAAATACACTGCTCAAAAAAATAAAGGGAACATTCAAATAACACATCCTCACATACTTTGTTCTGTACAAAGTTCAATGTGCTGACAAGAAAATCACACAAAAATCATCAATGGAAATCAAATTTATTAACCAATGGAGGCCTGGATTTGGAGTCACACACAAAATTAAAGTGGAAAAACACACTACAGGCTGATCCAATTTTGAGTCACAAGTCAAAATGAGTCTCGGTATTGTATGTGGCCTCCACGTGCCTGTATGACCTCCCTACAATGCCTGGGCATGCTCCTGATGAGGTGGCGGATGGTCTGCTGAGGGATCTCCTCCCAGACCTGGACTAAAGTCTGTGGTGCAACGAGACGTTGGTGGATGGAGCGAGACATGATGTCCCAGATGTGCTCAATTGGATTCAGGTCTGGGGAACGGTTGGAGGTCTAGCATTGTCCTACATTAGGAGGAACCCAGGGCCAGCCGCACCAGCATATGGTCTCACAAGGGGTCTGAGGATCTC
>VOQJ01018790.1:0-15461 GCA_015052665.1 Apistogramma diplotaenia
TCACAGAACACTGGGTTCCCGGCACATCTTATTCACAGGCCACTGGAACTTAACCCTCTATTGTTTACCTATCGAGACCAAGATCTCGCCTGCTTTGACTTGTTTACAGAGGTCAACATCTCATTGTGAACTTCCTCTGAAAGTCCCATGCTAATTTACATATTTACGAACAAGTCACTTGGTCCGTGTATCGATCACTGACAAGACCAGCAACAACTACGCAAGCACACCACGTCTACGCACGAGGCCGGTTATCTCCTAGCTACATCTGCTTTTTCTTTTGCCAAAGAAATTCTAGTTAAACTCTAGCAGGTGGCACGAGTGGTCTGACAACATTTTCTCAAAGTGTGACTCGCTGTGAAGTGCACGTATTCTGGTAGCAAACAGCTACACGTCACTTTTGATTTCAGATGATTTAAAATGGTCATTTCTGACTTTGGATTGTGTCTCTGGACACATCGCTCTTTTCTACACTTATCTACTTAGACCAAAACGCAGGTAGGAACATGTAGAAAAACTAATATTAAAGACTTAAAATTTTAGCCATGTTTTAGTTTTTCACATTGATTTAGGTGTGATATATATTAAAAAAAAGCAGATACACTTCAGAGCTAACCCTCAAGGAATACTGCTGACTGCATTTTAACACCTCGCTCCTGTCTGCCCCTTTTTCCCCTCCACCTGCCAAGCTGAGTGTGAGAACATCCATCAACACTTCTACCCACAAGGCCAGGGGCCAGGTAGTCCGGGTCAGCCTCCGGTCACAGAGGTCACAATCTCTCAAGACACACGGCACAGGTGGAGAGGTTACTAGAGGCCTCTCCTCTGATAAGTTCAAATCGGTTAACAAGGGTGGCCGTTTAATGAGTTCGCTAAATAATGGTCAGGGACAAGAATCTCTGATTATATTCCCCAAGAAATGCTATTTCACACCAATCAAGCAAATGTTTACTACTAATGTGCGGAACACTTTCAGGCTGCAGGACTTTAAGCAGGTCATTATTTAGTTTTTCTGCTATTTTAACAGAAATCATTGTTCCCTGATGTGTTTGAAGCTTCAGTGACTAGAAGCTGGAAAGTGGCTGAGTAATGCTTCTAATAATATTCTATGATGACAGAATATTTGGACAATACTTGGTCATTAAATAAGCATCAGAAAATGCTGCCCATAATAAAAAGAAAACATATGAAGCCTCTGTAACGAGTGAACTGCAGAGAGAAGAGCCGAAAACCAGAAAAGTCAGGATTCAAGGACTGAACATGGCTCAGGATGCCTTTAACTGACCTTTCAGCAGGGAGGTCGAATTAATTCTCTGAAATATCTGTGCTTAACAGGGCTTACATTCATTAACATGTACAGAAATGTTACGTTTTTACACCACCACCACCACCCCCCTCTTCCCCACCAGGCTGCAGGAAACTTCCGATTTAAGTGAAAATGACATTTCCAGCTCCAAGTAATCCCCGCTCATGTCCCATCTACTGACTGGGGCTCAAGTGCATAAATAACTTATGTAACATACCAAAACCCACACCAAGTTACAGAGCCTAATTCTAGCCTCGCAAATGGCTTATACTGCGATGCCATGGTGGTGGGGTGGCGGTGATTCACTCTGACCACACGGCACAGCTGGTTGCGGAGGAGCATGGGCTGAAATATGTCACATCTGTTTCCGTTGGCAACCTCAACCGAGGGGGGGTTTTAATATCATAACATAAGTGGACATTCTGTAACTGGCAGCCAATGCAGGGTAAGCTACTGGTCGGATCATGGTATTTAATGTAATGCACAGTATTTGGGTCAGTTTGTTGTGACTTCTGATGCCAGAAACCCAAAATGGGATTCGTGCTTGCAGTTGATTAAAGTGAAGCAGAGCCCACATGTCGATAACCTGATCCGAGTGTGACAACTTTTAAACATTCAGCGATTTTTTTGCTTTAAAAATTGATCCTCCTTCCACCATACGGTTCGTTAGTTATTCACCGTTGACCTAAAACAAAAACTCCCACAACATCTGTTTCTCTCCATTGTTTTCCGAGTCGGACCAGAATCTGAAACTGTGTAACTGACAACATAAATTACTGCATGCAGCTGATGAGCTGGGATGCTGCCACGTATAGTTGATGTGTTCACTTTATGTTACCTCGTTTCTGGAAGCCATTAATCTGCAGGCTACAGAAGGAGAGAGAGAAAAAAAACCCTCTGGTTTCACAAGACAAGTCATTTCCTCATTTCTGAAGTAACAGCTGATTGGATCGTCTCCAAAGGGAAAAAAAAGAACAGATTTTTTTCTTTATTTAGAAAACACTGAAAGTTTTTTATTATATACTTAACATCTGAAGTTATTTCTTGCATTGAGTTTGCTTTTGATATAAAGTTGTCTACTGTAAGGCACTGCAAGCAAAAACTAGGTCAAACGAGTCCATCAAATGTTATTGTTCACAATAAAACGGCTCACGTGTTGTCATATCTTAGGCTATTTTTGGCTGCACAGGATCCCAGTGACCACGACAGGTGAAGATACCACCATGATGTTCTTGACTATAACTCGTGCAGAAGGACTAAAAGTTATGGAAGATCAGGGGCAGGGCAGCAGGTTTTCCCCTTTGTTGTCTACCAAACAGCATTATGCCTCTTTTCTTTTTCAGCATAGCTTCAGCGAGTGTGTAATAACAGAAAGCAATGTAAAAAGCCGTGAAAGAGGAGCCAGTTTATCTTATTTTGGCTGGTCAGTCAAGTAATAGCCAACACATGGCCCCCCCACTCTGCTCCGCCAGCAGGCCAGCAACTGCTGCTCCGCCAGCTGTTACTCTGGACAACGTGCACATTAAATACACACAAACACATATGGATGTAAGCAGCTCTACACATCTCTCATCGCCACTGAAACCCACAGCAAAGTATGGGAATGCAAACAGGATCACAGCCTGCAGCCTGCAGAGACATTTTCCTTAAAGTCGAGAATAATAAGAGTGAAATGAAAGGGAGGGGAATCAAACAGCAGTCGGGAAAAAAAGCGCGATTGAATTCAAAGACACTTAATTAATCTGAGACGGAAGGAAAGAACAAAGGAAGACATGATTAAAGTGGAGCAGGAGGATATTGTGCCGAGGAGGCTGCTTTCAAAACGGAGGAGGGATGGAGTTGAACTTTTCTTTGTCTCACAAAAGTCCCGGAGAAAACTCCGCACTCGCACCGAGTCGGTGCCAACGAGCGGCCGGCACTCACCTTTCAGACAGAACATGGCTCTTCACTTATTTCCCAAAACAGACCGCAGTTTCCTCCTTTTTTCTTGTGGCTCACCATTTCCTCATAATCATTCTTCTCGTCCTCCTTTCCTCTTCCTCTCTCCCCGCTGCTCTACACCGCCCGGTCAAACCGATCACACGCAGACACACTGATCCTGACACATACACTCCGCTCTCCATCTCCCTCCCCTTCTTTCCCCTCTCGCACATACATGCACACACTCTGAGTGGCAGTTAGCCAACTTCTACACTGCAGGAAACTGCCTTGCGACCCCCTCACTTTGCTTCCCCTCCCTCTCTCTCTGCATCCCTGGATATCCCTCTAGCACACTGACCCCCACCCACCCACCGCGAATCTCTCCGCCCATCAGAGCTAGAAGCGCAGCCTTAATCTAAAACTCTTAAATCCACTGTCACACACAAGCCCCCTGATTGGTCATCTTCATAGATACACAACTACACATATATGTATATTAGCATATGGATTTAAAGTACAAACAAGCTGCTTGTGAGAAGGCAAATTTAAAAACAAAATCACACAACACACACACACACACACACAAAGTGTGAACCTTTTAGTGGATGGTGATTGCAGAGAATCTGGGCAGTCAGCAGTTCAGAGTGAGACAGGGGGCCCCGGCTTGAGGCCGATCCATTGTGCGCTAATCAAATATAATCGCTTTAATCCCCACAATTCAACTGCTTGTTATCAGATGCAGTTACAAGCTTGGTGCATCACAACGCAGGCCGCCCTGAGTTACCCTCAGCCACAGTCACACCAATCGGAGGCGGAAACACTGACTCACTTGCAGACTGTGGAAACACACAACAAAATACTTTATGCTCATGGGTGTTAAAGTTCATGTTTTTTACCATCTTGTTCACCTTTAAGGAGGTGTTACCAGTAACAACAGCTGAGAGAAGAGTTCACAGATCTGATTTCAGTGCCACTGCTTCTCTGACCTAAGTGCTTTATAAAAGATGACATGTGGTAAAAGGAAAATGGTTTTAGGTTTGTTGAAATGATAGCAATCAAAAACTTTGACTGTGCTCTCAAATCTAAAAAAAGAGATGAAAACCGTACTCTCTGCAAAACCAGTAAATCAATACACACTGTGCACTGTGACAACAGTAAATTAAAGAGTCAACATAAAGTCTGGCTTAGTCCAGGCTGGATAGCAGATTGCAAAATGGCATTGATTACCAATGATGCTCTGTAATGGCTTTCTCTTGCTCAAAAAACACATTTGGTGTGGCAGCTTTTGGTCTTAAGTGATCTGTGGTTGGTTATGTGGTTGGTTATGTGGTTGGTTATGTGGTAGGTTATGTAAAGCTCAGTACTTCTGTAAGTACCTTTGGAAATGATAAAAATGATATTCCAGCATGTTTGGCATAAAACAGACTCCCAGTCTCCAGAATCTCGTCAGAGGAGGAATCTCGCCAACAGTGGAGGGCTCACTGGGTCGGAGGAGAGCAGCTACACCGAGTGAGGAAGTTCAAATATTTTGGGAACTTACTTAAAAGTGACGGGAAGGTGAAGTGTGAGATGGATCAGCAGTGCTGTGTCAGCTGATCCAAGAGGTGAAACTTGCAATTGACCTGCTGATCTACATTCCAACCCTCACCTACAGCTATGTGCTCTGGGTAGTGACCAAAAAAGAAAGGTTGTGAGGACAAGTGGCTAAAAAAAGTTTCCTACTCCGGAGTTGGAAAGAGTGAGAAGCTCAAACTTGCAGAGGGAACTTGGAATAGAGATGCAGGTCCCTCTTGTTGAGAGGTATGTTGTTCCAACACTTTTCCCAGCAGATAGAGCAAGGCAGAAACATGGGGTAGACCCAGAACTCACTGCAGACATTATATATCTGGTCTGGTAAATGTAAGAAGATAAATAAGGCCCGAAATATTGTGTAGCTTTAATATAGGAAACCTAAATTGTTAGCTTTTAATTTAGCATCATGAGAGAATTCCTCACTGTTCCCCACTGAAGGGCAATTACTGTAAGATAATACAGTTTTAAATGATATGACTGTGATACTGTACAGGCCTCACTTCTGTTACATAATCAGATGATTAACAGACACAACACACAGACGATTCATGTCTGTAAGGTCCCACCACATAACTGTAGCAATGGTGATTAACCTTACATATAATTAATGCTCACATTTATGACTGTTACCTACTTACTTGGCAGGGTGTGTAGGCTCTCACTCCAAAAAAAAAGTTGCGCAATCAAAGTAGCGTGATTGTTGCTCGCAGGCTATAACACATCTGTCTCGACCAGATGTCACCAATTACAGTCTGATTGGTGTGCAAATGTGTAAGTGTGACTGCGTGTGACGTGGAGCCCCACGGCAACCATGACAGACTGAAACGAGCAAGCCACAAAAACACGGCCTCGGAAAAAATGCGCAGTTCAAAACACACACACACACACATTGAATCCTTGAATAAGCCCTCCTAACCAGACAGTAAAATCTCACTTCATCAAACCTCCACCTTAATTGGATTCTGCTTTTGCCAGAATGGCTTTAACTTTAACCTTCTCCTATAAAACCTTTGGCTCACAGGCAGCATTTTGAGGTCTGCGTAATCACTGCTCACACCAAGCTGAACTCGTAAAAGCAGAGCGATGGATTTACGTTGCTATTACACACACAGCCTTGTTAAGATTGCATTATAAATTTGGGCATTTGATATCTGAAACAGTTCAAGTTCAGCTACTTGCAAGGAATTTCAGAAGTCAGTCTAAGCCACTGAACTTTTCCTTAATTTATCTGTGATCCTGACACTTAAAAACGCACAATTTACCATCATTATCACAAATTTCATACCATTTTTGTTTACATGATCTAATTACTCGGTCAGCAATGAAAAATTGAAAAAAAAATTCTCACGTTTATGAATTAGCACCTAATATTATCTAAATGGACTTATTTTGAATAACATATTAGTAGAGATCCCCTTCTTCAAGTACAGTATATTTCTGCACTTGGACTACATGACAACCACTTTCTGTTACTACAGAATAAAAACAAGACATTTGGAGACATTTCAGCCTCTAAAATACAAACTGTCTTCAGATTAAACACCATTTCAGGGCGTGAATCACGTCAAAGAGCCCATATTAGACACACAGACAGCATCTTATCTTAGCGCTCAGTACGTCCTCTATCACAAGTATGCCGTGCTATTACTGCGGTGTGCTTTGCATCAGAGAGGCAGATAAAAACTAAGCTTGTTGTAGCTTCCACAGCACGGATATTCAAGCACGCAACGAGAAGGAATTCTGACCATCACATGAAACATTCCCAGTGATTAGTAGCAAAAACTAGAGAAGAAAAAAGAACGCATGTTAAGGATAAACATGATCCTAATAAAACGACAGAAAAAGATGACTTCCGTTCATGTTACATCATCATCATTCACGCATATGTTGTAAAGAAGTCTTTTTTACCTCGGGACCGTGTTGGGGAAAATACGAGTTCATCCTATCAAAATAAACCCCGGACCTCTATCCCCTTACAAGCTGCTAAAACCGTGTTCACAGACATAATCGCTTGTTTCCCCCCCCCACCATCTACTTCCCCTTTTCATCACCGAATCAGGCCTTTTATGGTTTAGGTCCCACAACGCAGAGGTAATGGGATACATACAATACGACAGAAAATGTGCTGGGGAGGGAGGGTTTAAAAAAGTCAAGAGATTAAAGGAGGAAAAAAAATAGGAAAAAAATAATGTGATTTAATTTGAACTGTGGTGTGTGGCAGGATTTGTGGGGCACTTCAGCACACAATAAGACTGATCTGGGGTCAGCTAGTAAGAAACATACAAAAGAGGAGAGAGAAAACGATGGGACTTACCTGAGGGTCGCCACGTCGGGAGCAGCACATAAAAGAAAAGAGAAAAATGATTAGAAGCAATTTATAATAGTACAAGACGTGTTATACATTTCTATGTACGGCACTGGTGTGTGCACAAGCCCCGGGCTGTGGGCCACATCACCAGATTTCCGTGTCTGTCTTTTAATGAGGCCCTGATGGTTTATGCATCCATCTCCCCCCTACAGCAAATTATCATCTGCTAATCTGGATTTACACAAGGACTACACAGTAATGATGAGTGTGTGTCTGTGTGAAAACTCCCCCAAAAAAAGACTGTTACACAAGAGTTTGGTCTCATCTGAATCCTCTCAAAATTTCACTAGGCATCTCGCACAGAGGAATTTGTCCTCAAAGACCTTTTGCATGCAGCCTGTATTCATGAACACCTCTTCAAAAATGTGAAACCTAATTCTGGTTGTGCCACAACAGCGGTGTGCCGAGGTATGGTTAATATTTAGGTCAGTGTGCTGCTGCCCTAAATATGTGACACAGTGACATACTGTAGACACCAAAAACATGTGAAACTCTGCTAAAGACTAATCCCGAATCTCCACATTTCCATGTTAACACAGTGCAACGCACATTTGCCAAAGGAAAACATCTGGATAAATCCGAAGACACTTCATCTGGTGACTTCATCTATTAATAACAGCCAGTAAGAAGCAGTACAGTAAATGAGTGGAGCCTAGATTCCACTGTGTGATGGGGACAGGCCCGAGCGAGCGATCTCCTTCCTGACGTGGCCCACCGGCTGATCAATAAGGGTGATCAAAGAGATTGAGCACATCATGTTGCTTCTGCATGAATCTGGAAGTGGGAAACAAATGAAGAAAAGAAGAGTGGAGCGAATCTGAACCGATACCAGCAGAAAGAAGCGCAGAGAAGAGGGAAAAACTTTGGAGTTTCTCATTAGTTAATTAGTGAATAAACTTTCTCAGAATTCTGGCAAACAAAACAGAAAAAACAATCAAACAGCTATGACACAAAGCCCTCTTCCTCCTAAAATAAAAAGCAGATATTTATTACACCAAGTCAACATTTTCTTTTCTTTCTTTTTTTTAAGAATCTTTGTTAATAAGCAGCAGATATGTGGCTCAAAACCCAAAACAAAGGTCACAAAGGTGGGTGTGTTGGACGTTTTAGCCAATCAGCAGCGATCTGCATATAAAAGCTGTACTTGTTAAAGCAGTGCAGGCAACTGAATTGATTCGGTATCCAACCAAACCACCGCTTCCGATTTTGGAGGAGGGGGGGAAACTTTTGAAACATTGTGTCAAGGCTGCAAGCAGCACAGGAAACACTCAGTCACACACACACCCGTTACCTCAACAACCAAAGGCAGATGCCCAACCAGTCGAGCTGGAGGCTACATCAAAATTGCAGGTTGTGCCTCCCGAGGCACTCATTTTAGGGCTATATTTACACTGAGGCACAGTGCGTGGCTGCCCATGTGCCTTGTAATGGGTCCTGGCAGGCGCGTGGAAGCAAGATCCAGATGTTAAAAATACTTCAAGTTCAAACTGGAGACTTATTCCCGAGACATTTCCTCTGTGTGTAGTGTTGCGACTGTACAGTACGTATATGTGTGTGTGTGTGCACTCTGGGTAGAGTAATTTTATATTGACCTGTCTATGACACTGTTTCTGTTGTGGAATTAGCTATAAAAAGATACAGACTGTCTACAATACAGCGAGAGAGAGAGACAGAAAGAAAGCGGAGACTGAGAAAGGAAAAAACAAAGCACACAACAGAACAGCGAGCATCAGTTTGTGAAAAACAAAACGTCAAATGGCGTAACTCAGATCAGCTCCCGTCTTGTTGCCGTTTAAAATAATTTGTTCACACTCGGATGCATCCTCTCCATCTCCGAGCTTTGTTGTTGGCTAAAAAACCCCCACGCACGGATGAGATAGGCAGACTGCAAATAAGTTGAGATGATCTTCTTATGCAAGACAGATCAAACGGTGGAACTACTTGCAGTGTGGCACATTTAGATAAAGATTTGGCTTAAATGCAAAGACATTTCCTGCACATACAGTGCAGCTTCTGACACTGGACCACACGCATGGAATAAAAGGGCACATGTTTGGTTTGCAAATTAAAAATTCATAAAGGTTTATGCTGCGCCACAGAGCTGCAACAGCCACACTGAAAAATACACATTTTTAAGCTAATGTACAAAACTAGATCTCTGGTGACTATTTAAACTTTGACTGGCTTCAGTAACCCTTTAACCATGAGAAAAATGTCAGGACCTTAAACCACTTCAGCTATGTGCATCCCTGAGCTGTTTTTGGAAGGAGCCGGTTCAGAGGTGATAGAGTGACGAGGAGAGACTGAAACACGCAGAGAGCGATAACCGCAGCAACCAGCTCCACATTACTCAAGCAGCAAAACGGGAACTTATTCTTAGGTGGCACCACTCCACCCGAGGCCACCAATGAGGAGAAAGATTGCAAATATGTTATCAAATTATTAACATCAACAGCGGGCCGAGACTAGATGTAGCTTTGTGGTGACTTTCTGCTTTGGAAAAACAACGCGGAGCCGGGGCAGAGAGGAAACACAAGAAATTTGCCAGCTCGAGCTGATAACAACTTGTTATGTTACCGTAATAACAAGAGAAAATGGACAGATGTCGATCCAAAAGGTGTGAAAGTTAGACCAGAATATTTTTATTTTTATTTATTTATTTATGATCTGAAGGAGAAAAGATGCTGCATGGTCCACCCACCTCCCCAAAGCCTTTGCATCCAACCTTCAGGATCTCTTTTTTTTTTTGCATGCATGCATGCATGTTCTGTCCTGCTCCATGAGTATCTAAGTATTGACAGTAAATTTTATCTTAATTTATAGTGTGTATGAAACTACTAATGGCAGCTAGGGTCAAGGCAATGAAGCAATGCCTGTGACTATCACTAGTATCTTTTTCCATTCTCAGGTAAAGGTTAGGCTACAGTTACAAACACTGTCTAACTGACACCAATGACTGAGCATATACACAGATGCATGTATCCAGGCACACAACTAATGAACCAATCAATAAATAATGAGACTAACTGGAAACTTAATATAGCTAAAATACAGCAAGGTTGAAATTTCATTCTCACCTCAGTCAGAAGGATCTCCAAGATGAAAAATTGTGAAGTAAAGAGCTGAATGCAAACCTATTATTCAGTCTCTTGGTCTCAGTGATGAGCTATCAAGGCCTCCACAAACACAAACACACCCTCTCCCTGGCACCAAATCCCACACTCACATTGGTACCAGCCTGTGACATCACAGCGCCTGCTTCCGGGCTGATGCATCATTGCTAACTTATCGCACACAAAGTGCCCTTTGACCACCCATAAGTCCTACTGTCCACACACACAGCCCTCCAACTCAGTCTCCAAGGCTACCAGGAAGTGTGAGGGTTATGGAGGCGGAGAACAGAGTGCCATAAAGAAGAGAGGGACACTATTTGCTTTGCTTATGCATGTAAACACATCGTTCACTGTCTCTAAATAAGAGCGAGAGTAGACAGCCATTCTGATGAGCCTGTGGTCACCTGTGCTTAAGAAGGTGTAAAAACTAACAGCTGATACTGCACAGGCTTTCACTGCTTTGCTTCTTTTTCTCCACTCTCACCTATTCTGTGTTGAGGCCGGTACACCCAGTTGTCGTCATCCTCACCCTCATCTCCGTCCGAGGTGTGAAGGTGAGTGTGAGAGTGTGAGTACGGGTGGCGGCTGTGTACCACGTTCAGCTCGTTTTGGCTCTGGAAGACGCGCCTGCTCTGGCGGGAGAGGTTGGACACGTTGAGCCAGCTGAGGGCCCGGGAAAGGCCGGCTGGTTTCTCCTTTCGGAATGATGCGGATCTCCGATCTCCTCTCATTTTTGCTCAGAGTGAAGATCAAACTCTTCTTGAAAACTTCTTTAAAAGTTTGAATAGTGAAAAATAATCGTCAGATGTCAATCCTTACGTTGGTGGGTAGTCCAGATATTCACACTTACTGTTTCAAACTATTCAGATTCAATGTAGTTCCAGCAGGACTTTCAGCCATAACCCAGTTTGCCTTCCATTTGTTTTGCACACTTCCACATCATGACTCTGACCCACACAGCCCCAGCTTCCAACCTCTTTCTCCTTCACTTCATCTCTCTGCCACAAGACTTAAATCATCTCTTTTCCTTTCTTCTCGTCCTTTGTGCCTTAAGACTCCAGGCGTGATTCCCAAACCCAAAGGGGTAATTAAGCAATCCAGCAATCAGGAAAATCACCGCCCTTCTGCGGCATACGCTTCTATGTGCACAGTCCCCATGTTCTGTAATGTTCCTCAGTGGTGCATGACAGGGTGGAGAGAGGTTTCCAAATTACACTACGATACTTTTCAGTCTCAGCAAATCAGAGGTTGTTGTTTACGACCATGTGTGCCCCTGAGTGTTGTTATCTGCAGTTGTTAGCACGCGCCAGCTGATTCCCACCATCTCAGAGTCAGAGCCCAACCAAGGAGTTAAGAGGTTCCCGTGTCTATTCCCATCCTGATGAAGTTACTTGCAAACTCAAGAACTGGTGTGAACACACTGACACGTGAAACTCCCCACCTTTGTTGGGTGTGCAGAAAAATGATGACGCCTTTCAAGTTTTCCAGAGAATCTACAATCAACTTCTGGTGAATCCTCCTCCTTTGTCCCCTCCGTCCTGTTTTGATCGCTTTTCCGCAAATATTACCGTCACTGGTGGCTGGTGGAGGAAAAGGTGTGTTAGGCAAAAGTGATAAAAGATCCCCGTGTCGACAGCTCTCTGGCTCTCCGGTCGCCTTCTCCACAGTGATTGAGCAAGAATCGCGAAGGTAAGCCCGCACCTGCTGAACGCACACTCAGGAGTTACGCACGGGGAAGTTAAAAAAAGAAAGCAAAAGCTGGTGAGGATTCCCCCGAAGTCCGCTCTTTGTGAGTCCTGAAGTCAGTCCAGCAAGTGCGTGACTGCTAGAGTTGACAATTTGTGCTGTGAGTATAGGGTTAAGGTTACACCCAACCATTAACACATGAAGCTGAAATATGAGACAGCCCGTCCCCTTTTTCCTTATTCCCTGCCTCTTTCTTTCTCTTTTCTATGATCCCTGATCTCTGCCCTGCCCCTCCATTCATTTAGAGGCATGGCAACCACTCCTCACACCCTCCTTATATCCTTTCCTACCTCCTAAGCACCCCCATGTCCCCTTCTGTTTACATTTCTTGTTATCCATATCCCACAGGTGCTTTCATTTTAGATGAAAAACAGCTTTGAGTCCAGGCTCAGCATCACTAACCCCGAGATATTTTCAGCACCAAAGGAATTAAGTAAAAACAAACAGTTATGCTGCTGAAGCGATTCTGGAAGCAAGAATTAGAGTGGATTCTTCGTAGAACAAAATACACAACACAGACTCAGTTTCCCAACATGTAGTTAAGGTACACGAAGGCCCTCAGGGACAAAAACAACGTCTTTAACAAGTACGTTAGGGAGGTGGCGCCTTCCCGCCCGAGTGTAACTGCATAGAGAGCATGACACCACCGAAATGAATGCGTGCGTGCATGCACACATCACAGAGAAGCTTCTTGAAGGTAGAAAATTAGAAGAAGTTTCTGTTGTCAAGACAATGATCTGGCACCGCAAGGTCTTTTTGTGGATCCCTTACTCCACTGAAAGCCGATTCCAGATCTGCGACTGTGATGTGGTGTAAGCCTACACTTAAACCCTCATCGCTTTCTCAGGTCCCCGACCTCATTTGAGTTTCCCTTTTAGAGAGGAAATCTACTGTCTCAGCACTTGTTTGTGCATAAAGCCATGTTCTCATAGCCAGGCTTAGTTTACAAGTATGAGCAATCACGTGCACACGCATATATATTTTTTAAGACCTTCGGTCACACCGCTGACACACAGGGCCATAAACCCTTTAATAATCAACCAGCGTTATTCTCTGCTGTGCAGCCAAGAGCAGCTCGACATGTGAAAAAAAAGCAAAACAAGTTTTATAACAATATATGGATTGATGTTTATGTGACTGATAAAGAAAACAGCTAGTACTTAACTTGGTGCTGTGCGAGGCTGAGTGACTCTGAGCTTTAAATCAGCTTGAGTCAAAGTGGAGGTTTGGGCCAGATGTACTGTATAAAAAAAAAAAAACACTCCTTTTAGGTGTTCCTGAGATATCGCATTTACAAGACAGAGGCCAAAATGTGGTCACAGTTACTGAAATTGAATCTGAACTTTTGTGCCAAATTTGAAGGAATTTCTTCAAGGTTGTCAAGAAAAATCAGTCACCAGAAAGAGACGGACAACCTCAAAATATAGCGGCCCTGGCCACAGTCAGAACTAATTTATCTTCCCTTTTCAAGAAGTAAAGCCATAAGTGAAGTCAAAAGTTCATCAGCAATCTGACCCCTCCCCCCACTACCACCACCACCTCATTTATATTTAATGAAGGGTGCATGAAGGAGGAAAAAGCAATGACAATAATCAATATATTAAACTGTATATGTGTAGTTGAGAAGTGGGCATTCAGCAGCTTTGGCTTGGTGGCTTATGACCAAAAGAAGAACATAAACATGGCTGTTATAATAATATTAACTTTATTTGATGTGCTTGAAATTGCGCTTTATGATGAGTGCGCAGTGTATCCAATCTGCTAAAGCTGATCTCCTATAAATCAAATATTGGCCATTTTCTTCCCCGGCATTGGCACTAAATACAAAACTCATTATAAGCAGCCTTTAATCTTTCATCAGAGACACTGCAGGCTCCAAAAACAGTGTCACATTACCTCATAACATAAACACAATTATATCATCAGAGACGTGTGCCAGTGATTAGCTTTGAGGAGATGTAGACTCTAAACACACTGCTGTTTAAACAGGAAACATGGGTCACTAATGTCATGTTTGGGACACTCCTTTCAAACACAGCGAGAAAAGACAAGAGGCAAAGCAAACATGAATCCAGACAGTGAAGACGTGCACTTGAGCTTCTGGGCAATTAAAGCTGAATCACTCTAAAACAGATAAGCTTATCAGAAGTCTGGATTCACACATTCCTGCAGTGCAAATCTGGAGCTGAGCAGGTGAGACAAAGCAGTCAAAAGAACCCCCCCCCAAATTAAAAAAAAAAAAACTTAACTGTGCACTCTGACGAGGTTTTAAATGCATAAATTTAAAATATAAACACACTCTGCCACCACTTCTCTGACACAGACACGAGGGCAGGTAACCCAATCAGACATCAGAGGCCGGTATACCTGACACCGATACACCCTGACCACACAAAGAGTAAATACTGTAGGCAAACAAGTCCAGCTGGAAATCACAAGAAACCAGCAACCGGGAAAAAGCGTTTAGTGCATCCAGCAGTTCACAATTGTCTTATAAAACCCTCGGCTGAGTGTTTCTGCCAAGTTTCAAATCCCAGTTTCACAGTGTGCTTCTCAGCGGTAACACATTCGCACAGGCAGTTAAACACAGGGGTTCAGCTCCACCACAGAGGAAGGCTTTTATTACACCAGAGCACCCCACATTTACTGGGACAGTTACATGGGAGTTGGTGCCTTTGTGTGTGTGTGTGTGTGTGTGTTTGTAAAAATACCACTTTTTGGGAGCAAATTCAAAACTGTACGGTTTGACACCACCTGATTAACGTCTCCTTTCTGGAACGCAACCGTTTCCCCAATCTGGTTGGACTGCAGTCACATTCAGTGCTTCGGAAATCTGGTTGAAATTAGGATACAGCTACAGGAAAGTAATGCAAGTAAAGGAAAGCATGCTCGCGTGTGTTATTTGCTGTATGTTCTATATAAAGTTCCTACAGGAGGCGTTGGAATCCTCAAAGGGCCAAACGCAAGTGTCGGATGTACAAGTGCCCCTGTGCTCTCTGTGGATGTAAGTAAAACATACAGTATACTGGACAGTAATATGTCCTATCATTTTTTTGTTCCATGTTTAAGTAAGACAAACGTGAGTTTGCGATAATGTTGTGCCATTTAGCGATGAATTTCAAAGTGTTCTTCATTTACAAATCTGTTGTGTAATAGCTCAGACACTAATGACAGTGTTTCCCACTGATTCAGACTATTTATGGTGGCAGTGGTGGAGACGATATGTGTGTGTGTGTGTGGGGGGGGGGGGGGGGGAGGGTGGGGGGAGAATGACACGAATCCTCAGCGGTGGCGGTTTCGGTACAACAGATACGCAACACAAATCACAGGACATGCTGAATGTCCCACACACACACACACACACACACACACACACACACACACACACACACACACACACACACACACACCCCCGGCGACACCGCAAGATAAGAGG
>VOQJ01018794.1:19465-31301 GCA_015052665.1 Apistogramma diplotaenia
TTACACAATACCAAAAAAATTCAAAAAACTTTATCAATTTAAAGAGGGAGCAAAAATTTTCCCCCCTTTTAACCCCACAAACCCCCCCCCCCCCCCAAAAAAAAAAAAAAAATTCTGCATACATTACATCCATAAACTGAGCAGCTACTTTTTGCATGTTTGCTGCACAGGAGCAGGCGCGGATGCTGCAGATGGGTATCACTGGACCAGAGGGGCATGTGCTGAGCAGGCCGGAAGAGGTACAACAGTCACGCACTATACATTACATTATCTGAAAAATGATTGATTTAAATAAATGATTAATATTATAATCAGCTGACTAGGCTTTTGTAGATGGCTTTACATATAAAGACTCACAATATGCACGGTGACATTTTTCGGACTAATCCTCAGACACACACATATTGTTCCTGTTACACACATGGTGGTTTCAGACACACTTGAGACACTGGATGAAAAAGAAAGAAAGAAAAAAAATCTCTTGTTCCATCCAGTTGTTGCTGCGTATGTTTCTTCAGCAAAATCAAAGCCACACGTTCAGCTCAGCAACTGGTCTGGCTGCGCACCGACTGGGATTTTCCATTCGGTGCTGCTGTTCCTGTCCCACCAGTATCATAATGTCAAGCAGCTGAGTGGAGCCCTAAGAATCTGAAAATTGGTAACATGATTAGCTTGAGCAGACTGAGGCTAAGCGTTTTATTTTGGGGCTTTTTTTGTCCTTGTATGGTGTCTTGTTAGGTGCTTATTCAATGTACTGAAGCCTGGCTGAACTTCTGGAGTAAAAAAAATTAAAGCATTTGCATCATATACAGACAGTCAAGTTTCTACTTGGAACCATTGTACAATTTTGTATATAAAGTCATGTGTAGCGCTTGTTAGCCGACAAATATGAGGCTGAAGATTTCAGAAATGTAATAATCACAATAAAACACCAGGTGCCTTTCATTGAGGACATGTGTCTAAAATTTGTCCAATATGTTGGCTTTCAAAGCTTTCCAGCTCGGAAGATCTGCAAGTACGGGGTGTTAGTCTGACCTCGCTTAAGTTTCTTTTAAGTATTTGTTTGCTGATTGCATTAAATTTAACTGCCCAAACTCAATCTAACCAAAATAATCTTTAACTTGTCCAGTTTTAAAATTATGAGCCTCTCCTCGTCATTTTGGTTCCAAACGAATTATTCAGATCTGTCTATAATCTATAATTTGCTGCGGTCATGATATTTGAAGGTTGTTTGACAAAATCTTAATGGGAAAAACATTTCCGAGTTCGACCGCATTGTTCTCTTTCTCCTGAAGCTGGAGGCGGAGGCGGTATTCCGTGCCATCACCATCGCCAGCCAAACCAACTGTCCGCTATATGTGACTCGGGTCATGAGCAAGAGTGCCGCTGACATCATCTCGCAGGCCCGGAAAAAAGGTGAAAAGCAGAATTCTGACTCGAATAGCTACTAACTTTCTGTTTTGTTGTGTTTTCTTTGATTTCTCTTACACTGACCTCGACTCTGCTTGGTGTAATGGGAAAAAAAAAATCCCTCTCTTAGAGTAACATTGGGCTTTGTTGTTCAGGTCTTTTCTGTGGCTGAGCTGTCACACACGCTGTTCCTCAGAGGACAGAACAGATGTGAATGAAAAGGCTGAGAATGTGCAGTTTTTGAGAAAGTGATAAAAACAACCAGAGAGGAACAATGAGTCTTTGAGGGACTTTGGTGAAAAGCCAAATTAGGTTTTAACTTAGCAGATTGTTGACCTCAGATAGCCTTCGTTGTGCACTCAGGTGGATCCATTTATGAGCTCGACATGCTTGATTGGCTCCATTTCCAAGCTGTTATACTGCATCTAAACCAGAATGGCAGTGAATATGTGTACTAAGGGCCGTGACTGAGGATAAGAGCGCACATGTGTTAGTGACAGCATTCAAACGGTGCATGAAAGAACAACCTCAGCTGCAACTGAGCATTGCCAGTGCTGGCATGGTTCGGCTCCTGCAGCTTTTAGCGAAACTGAACTGCTGACGAAATAAAAGAAAAGGCTAACTAATGCAATTCATGATTTTGTAAATATTAGATATTTATTTTTAACAAATTTTTGACTGCTTTTTCCTTTCCCAGGAAATGTTGTGTTTGGGGAGCCAATCACGGCCAGTCTGGGGACTGATGGGACACATTACTGGAGCAAGAATTGGGCTAAAGCAGCTTCTTTTGTAACATCGCCTCCTCTTAGCCCTGATCCTACCACTCCAGACTATCTGAACACACTCCTGTCCAGGTACATATCCCTCAGATTATGATGGTAACCTGTTAATGCTGTTGTGTTTTGATGTTATATGATCTTATTTTAGTTTACTTAGCGTGCAGAGATGACAAAAGTCAAAGCAGGGCACCGTGCACTTGCCTTATACCTAGTGACGCTTCTATTATTAAACTATTTAAACCTTCATTTTGCAAATATTTTCATTTTTGCACGCTCATAAACGCACCTCTTTAATTGCTTTAATTGGCCGCTTGCATATGAGTGTGCAAAGATTACTTTCTGAATGAAAAATGAGGGAAAAAAATATGTTAGGCTGAAGTTTGTGAGTTTCTTATGAAAAATCAACAACTGTTATGCAAGAAATGGACTTCATCTGGTAAGTGAGTTACTGCTTCATGTGGAAACAGGAAACATTAGTAATGGTTTACACTGGAAGAACAAACTCTGGCATGCCGCATACCTCAGTTACTTTCAGTCCCCGTTCGGTTTGGTTTTGCTCCTCCTGCTGAAGTGGAAGCATATTTACTTGTGTTTACAGAGCTTCAGTTTTGTACACAGACTTTGCCGTGCTGGTGTAATTCCGTCATTGTGTGTCTTCTGGTCCCAGTGGAGACCTCAGTGTGACCGGCAGCTCTCACTGCACCTTCAGCGTGGCCCAGAAGGCCATTGGGAAGGATGACTTCACTCAGATCCCAGAAGGTGTCAATGGAGTGGAGGAGAGGATGGTTCTCATCTGGGATAAAGCCGTGGTGAGGACACGTAAATATTGAGAGGGTTTTATTTTCATCTCAGTTCACTTGTTTTCTACGTCGTCAGCTTTACGTCCCCTCACCTTCGTCTGCTACACTACTCTCGTTTTTTCTTTTCTTGGTGCCGTTGCATCCATATAGCGAACATGCAGCCGTGTTAAGCCTTGCTGTTGAGTGCAGTGCTGGCTCTGAAATGTAGGTAGGCTTTTAAAAAGCAAAACTCAGTACATTTCCTTAACACAAGTGCTTAGATTCTTGGCTCGCACCAAACTTGGACTGACTGTCAGTAGGTCTATTTTTGAAATGTCGGCGGAGGCTAGCTGTTTTCCCTGCTTCCAATCATCTTCTAAGAAAACCACCACTAATAATGACAGCTTCATATTTTAATGCACAGACACCTCCTGTCTGACAGCTTCCTCCATGCATTTACATTAATACTGAAAAAGGCACTAGTCAGTCAGGCACTGTATGTACTGTGCCTCCATTGGTACCACTACATGTTGTTGGACACACAAAAGGTGAAGAGTGCTGAAAGACACATACAGTTATGACATTTCCAGCAACCCTCACTCGTGGTTTTGCTTGTTTTGCTCTCAGACTACAGGTAAGATGGACGAGAACATGTTTGTGGCCGTCACCAGCACTAACGCAGCTAAGATCCTGAACCTGTACCCACGCAAGGGTCGGATTGCTGTGGGCTCTGATGCCGACCTGGTCATCTGGGACACAGACTCTATTCGCACCATCACTGCCAAGACACACAACTCGGTATGTGCACAGATGAAAAGTTTCAGTTAAATTCAATTAGCAGGTTTTTTTCACCTCCTTCCTTCTCGTCTTGTTTTACATTTATACTGTAAAACTATAGGCACTGTAATGCTTCACAACTTCTCACTAAAGCTTATTTGAGTTAAACATCTGGTATTTTTTAAAGGGAAGTAGTGAAAAGAGATAAGAATAGCATTTAAAGGGTGTGATTTTTTTTTTAGAGAAGTAGAATATATGACAGGAGGTAAGTGTCTGCATCTGTGTCCAAGAGAGGAAGAGAAAAGAGAGACTAAAGATGAGAGAGATGGTGAGAAAGAGAGACTGAGAGTAAGTTAGGGGAGAAAAAAAAAAGCACATTTTTGAGTCGCTTCCAAAGAGGTCTGAGTACCTCTGAACGGAAATGAATTCTCAGTGGATCTTCACTAATTCCACTCACACTGCACTCACCACATGACCGGCTCTCAATGTAAAGTCGAGCCTCAGTAAATTCAAAAATCCTCATTAGCGATGAAGTAGCGATTTATAAAAAAAAAACAAGAACGAATTATGCATGCAATGCTTATTCAGCAAAACGCAAACAAACAACAAACATCTGTCAGTGATGCAAATGTTGCCAAAATGTCTCGAGCAGCAGAACTGCAGTTAATCCACAGAGAGTCCGCGTGCGGTGTAATCAGGAGGTATTTCCTTCCTCTATATCACTTTCGCTTGCACAGATCCTCCAAAATACGCTAATGATTGGAAATGTGGCTTTAAAGAATGCCTTTCATTGTATGAGATCCTGTGACGGTAAACATTAATATTTCAAATAGTTTCATAAAACCTTGGAGATTTCGGACGTCTGTGGAAGCAGAAAGCAACTTCGGGCATCCAGTGCAAGATGAATCAGAAGTGACAGTGAAGTCGATTTGCTCCTACTTTTCAATGCACTTTGTTCATCATAGTGAAAATACATCATTCCTGCTTAAATGTACAATTAGATATAGGTTGGCAGTTTTTTTTTTTACATTAAAGACATTTTTACCACATTTTTAGTAAGAGAGAGGGAGTAACTTAATATAAAAAGGTCAGCCTAATGTGATTAAGTAACCTTAAATTGCACCAAATGTCCTTCGACATGTGAGCATCTTTGTCTGCAGTGATGCAATCAGTTTAATACTGGAAGTCAAATTACATTAGAAATGTGAAACCAAGGGCTCCTTCACACATACACACTGTGTGTACAGTATATATGAGTAATGAGGTCTCTGCCGTTACACAGATGTTAGAAGATTCCACTCGGGCCACTCGGCAGCAGAGGAAGTGTCCACACAGGAAATTACAGCTTTAGCGGCCTAGTGCAAATCCTGCTTTTACTTAAACACTGTCCGTGTGTAGCGAGAGTTTGCACTCGCTCACAACTTAGTAGCGACTAAACCGATCTCAGGGATGATTCATTGAAACGTGCAGATTTGAATTCGTCTTGCTCAAAGGCTCGACGGCAGTTGTTTTCGTTGGAAGGAGAGGATGTGGTGCCGTCTGCAGATGCAAGAACGAGACGTGAAACAGAGAGAACCGGACTAATAATATGCCTTCTCTAAATGTGGAGTACATCCACTGAGGATCCATGGCTTCTTACATAATGATGTCACCCCCATTTCATTTCCTCCTGGTCGTCCTTCCAGCTGTAAAATTACTGAAGGAAACAGATGACAAGAGCACAGCAACTCCCACTTCAAATAAATCTCTCTTAAGGACAGAGAGACGTTGCGGGCAAAACTATGTTTTTGGTTTTTTCATACCGTGATCAATTTACAGATTTGGGGCTGTTTTTCTTCAGCAATGTGCTTTCTTTCAAAGTCCAGAAAGCAAAGTGTCCAAAATACACATTTAGATTTTTTTATGGCAGTTTGTCTGTTGGAAATTCATGTACATAAGCACATATTTCATTAGATTATATATGATTTGCATATTTAAACAGGCCTTTTCAAAAATCATGCTTTACAAAAGAACTGTCTGAATGTAAGAAATGAACTGGGACAGTCTACATTGTGCTCTGTTCTCCTGTAGTGTCCTGCCTTAATGGATAGCTGGAGGAAATGGGAGCAGGCCCGCTTACCAGCACACTGTGCTGGGGAATGCTTTCCCCAGACTGTGCTATATCTCAGTGCGTTATCAGCAAACCCACATCTGCTTTTGATTCCTTGTTATTGTCAACATAAAAATACATAGATGCGCATAAGGGTATTTGAATACACAGAGAAGAACAGGCAGCGATACTGTTGGACACTGAGAACCCGCTCGGATTAGTCATGACATCATGTTTGGCATGTAGGGAGTCTTAGTTATGTCCTGTTCTGGCCTGAATTTGGATGGCAGTTGAAAACAGGGCCGTGTGCAGAGGAAATAAGCAACAATGGAATGAGGGGAGGGGACCATCAGAGATTACACACACACACACACACACACACACACACACAAAAAGAAGAAAGTTGGCACGAGGGAAAATGAAGGAGGATGAACAGTACAACACAGTTAAAAAATGCAAAGGATTACAGAAATCAAACACGAAACGGCAAGGGAGGGAAAAACAGCAGAGAGAAAAGTGAAAGAAGATATAGAGGCAGAAGATGGGAAAGGCAGTGATACTACGAAGCACTACGAAGGCGTCCGGGCCCGGCTGGGAGAGGGCGAGTGTTTGTACATGCCAGGCAGACAAGTGTAAAGAACAAGGTGATGAATGACAAAGAATCTGAGAAAGAGTTACATTTAAAGAAAGTGTGGAACATTTTATACCTTCCTCTTCCCTCCTCCGTCCTTGAAGAGTTAATTTAGCATAGGAAACTATTCTATCTATACTACATTTTCTGTCTTGTGCTGCTGCAACAAGCTTTCTTCCAAATATCTAATAATTCCACATGTGTGCTTTAGGCCGCCGAATACAATGTCTTTGAGGGCATGGAGCTGCGTGGCGCCCCGCTAGTGGTGATCTGCCAGGGTAAGATTGTTTTGGAAGACGGAAACCTTCATGTCACCTCTGGAGTGGGCCGCTTCATTCCCTGCTCTCCCTTCCCTGACTTCGCCTACAAGCGTATTAAAGCCAGGAAGCAGGTAAATACATGTTCTTCTTCTTTACAGCCTACTTTTAAGACTTTGCACTGCAGCTGTGGTTACAGTAGCTTTCTTGTGTGTATTCTTAAGGTCATACTTAAAGGAATATGAGAGTTTTGGGTGAAATGGAAGTGAGGATGATGGGGTGAAAAAAGGGCAGCAGGGATGGAGGCAGTGAAGTGGGATATGGGAAGTCTGACATCACCCTCCCAGGTTCAGCCACGGGGCACTGACAGCGCTTAGGCACTGTAAGGTCCATGCAGTGAGGGTGGTCATGGCTGTGTCATCTTGGATTAATAAGGATACATTGACTTTGGATTTGGATAACGTTTTTAGAGACCTACCGCACACAGAGAGAGGATTACTCAGACTATTAAAGTCCCATTTTAACGTTCAACGATTTTAAAAGATATTCCGGAAGGTGGGTTTGATTACAAGATAGGCTAGTGTCATACTCAGCATACAGACATGAGAGTCTGTATGCTGACTGCAATTGGCAGCAAGGTGAAAAACATATTTTCCATATTGATTTTTTTTACTTAAATCTGTGGAAACTAATGGAGGAGTGGTGAGCATATCGGAATAGGAAAGAAAGTATAATTAATGTTCAATTAGCACTGCAGAATCCAAACTAAAGGGAAACTAAATGTTAGTGCATTCAAGGCCAAACCCAGAAAGCTACTGTAGCGCCCCCCCCCCCTCCACCCCCCCAAAGTATTACTAATCAGTTCAAAGTATGAGGAATGAGCCTATTTAACAGTTTGATTTATAACAGCTTACGCTTAAAGCAGCCCCTGCTCTTCTGCTCTCTTGCCATCTTTCTTACAGCCCTAGAAATCTCATAGCCCAACAATTTCTTAATTCACAGCTGGCTGCTGATGAAAAAATGGAGCTGCAGTAACAGTGTGCTGTTTGTCTTGGTAGCAGTCACTGTTATGCTTTTCTTCATTCACAGATGTCTCGTTTTAAGTCCTGACGGAGCTTCCAAGATTCCACTGAGTCACGCTACTAACAGACATACAGACAATGGCTTTTCACAAGCAGCTAATAGTTTCAACTTGATTTTGAAAGCCTTTAAATACACGACTGTGTTTTGGTGGCTCCTCTGTTCTGATCTCCAGAAGGGATTGCTTGTGTTTAGTGTGGGTTTGTAAGTCTGGAACTGGCTCTTGGCAAGAAAATACGCATATATAATTCAGACGCAAACAATCATACAGACAACCGTGTAACGCTAAACACGTGTGAACCTAGATTCGTTTAACCTTTTGTTGTAAAATGTTTCTCCTACTTCCTGCCTATTCCTTCTGATTCTGCATCCTCCTGTGCTTTATGTTTGCCTCCACCATCTGTTTGCTCCTTCTCTTTGTCCCGTAGCTGGCTGTTCTGAGGGCAGTGCCTAGGGGAATGTACGATGGTCCAGTTTCTGAGTTCTCCATGTCCCGTGGCGGTACCCCCTCGGCCTCGGCCCGTACCTCTCCAACCAAACAGCCTGTCAGAAACCTGCACCAGTCTGGATTTAGTCTAGCAGGTAACCCTGCACCCTGCGGTGAGCCCATTTTCTTAATAGAACCACCGTCCCTCTGTTAGCCACTTATCTGTCTACATACATGTGTGCAACCATCACTTAATCCACCCTCATTCTATTTAAACTCTGTTTAACTCACTTGTATGAAGTCAGATGACAGCCATGTGATTTTTATCATTTTCGAATCATGTTTTTCCGTTTTTCTGAATGATTTATTAACAGTCCTTGGCTGACTGGAGAGTAACCTAATCATTTTTTTATTATCTTGTTTCATGCATTATGGTGTGCACAGTACGGCATGCAAAAGGAATTAGACAATTTGTCTGTTTGTGAATTTCATTAAGTCCTTTGATTCCATTAAATTACATTTATGACACAGGCAGTAGGTTTTTTTACTTTAGTTTTCTTTGATATGAAGTAAACATGATCACAATTAAACACATGTTTGTTGTTAAAAACATTTTACATACGTTGGAAAGATGTACAGTACTGTGCAAAAGTCTTGAGCCACTTTAAATTTCTTTATATTCTGCTTCCAGGGAGCCAGATGTCATTTTTTTAAGAAAAACCTTTATTGAGCGATAGTTCTCCAGGCTTTCTGAAGGTCTTCACAGTCTTTTGTTGGACACTGGAGGCTTTTCCACTCATTTACTGTGCAGAGCTTTCCTAACACTCACCTATGACACACGCAGACATAAAAACAAGGCACCTAACTCAAGGGATGAACCAGTGTTTACACATAATAGACAGCTTAGTACAATTTGTAGCCTTAGGCTCTTTGTTATTATCAGCCTGTCACAAAAAAACACATAATTTGTCCCCATTTATTTAATGTGAATTTACGAAAAAATGAAACAGTAACACAGTTTGGCATGAATAAAACACACTGCTTTAAAAAATGTAAGTGCATTTTTACACTTTGTGCATTTTTCATATTCTTAACTCGGTTAAGTTCAGTCCTGCGGGGGTCACTTACACCCTGGAATTCCTCACTGTCTTTCTCTCTCTTAAACTGTCTCCATTAAATTAAGGGCAAAAAGCCAACAAATACTTTTAAAAGCCACTTTGAAACAAGATACTTTCAGTGGCTCTTTAGGAAACTGTTGGATATGAAGTTTTCCTCACATTTGGGCGTAAAATGCAAAGCCTTTACTGTCATCTGGACATGGTTTATTAAGCTAGCCTATCTAATGTCACCGATAGCAACAGTATTCACGTTTAACATCTGCTACATTTTGCTGGGCTGCTGAGTGACAGTCTCAGTGCGCCTGTGCGTCCGGTCAGCATTGGATTGACTGACTGACTTAATGTGTCCATGTGTAGCAGCTCTGTTTATCCTGGAGCGGCCGCACTTGGGTTCACTGTAGTATTTAGAAGTCGTTGTAAATATATGTATAAAAGTGAAGTTTGGGATTCGCTGTATTAAGCAACCTGCCTTTACAAGTGCAGTTTGACCTCACTGATAAAAAAAAGAAAATGACCTCCACTGGAAAGAATTCCAGTGCTTGAATTAAGAGGGGAGTAAGGCTGCTCCTGGTTTCCCAGGCTTTGAAATATTAATGTGTTTAAGTAAGTTTCTTCTACACATGCATGTGCATATGTGTGCATACTCTCAGACTAAATCCCTCCCTTATCTGTTAAAGTTTTCCCGGGATAGCGCCTGCAGAGTAGATTTACTTGTCTGGAAGAAGCTGGGAAGGATCTGTCTGCTTAGACACAGTGCATCATAGTCTGATATCGTTCAGCTTTCCATTTATATTCCCACTGGTCATGTCTATCTTGTTAGACAAAACAGCCTGACTTTCATTTGGATCATTTGGAAACACCATTCTTACCGTCTGACTTAAGCATCATTTGTTAATGTTTCACAGTCGTAGGAAAGCAGTAGGTCTGCTCACATTTGCATGCCCCTGTCACCACGGTGATACATACCATATGTCATAGATAATTATGCATTCCAAGAAGCCCTCTAGTGTTGGAAAAGTAATAGTGTGAGTTCTTAACAATTATTTGTGTGCTGTGATCACATAAAGCTGTTCTGTCTGACAGGATTGACAAATACTCTCCAGAGGAGAGCAAAAGGAGTAAATCCCACCATCAGGATCTGTACAGGGCTTCAGTTCCTCATTAAATCTGTCACATCTGTTCAGATTACTGTAGTCCCAGCATACAGCAGTATTAAGACGCTCATTGGCTTTGTTATGTTACTTTCCTCTTAATAAAACTACACAGCAGAATCCAGTTTGAACCAGGTCAGAGTCTCTCTAACTGCAGTGCACGTATGATCGGGTTAAGCTCATTAGATATGGTTTAACGTCGTTAAATTCAGGCCAGTCACTCCAAAAAAAATTAATAAATAAAAGAATTTTAGTTCCTTAAAGTCTAACCAATCAGATATGAAGGGACAAAATGTTATATGATTATATATATCTGCAACACTTTATGCTAGAGGTTATTCTTGCAACAGCGTACCGATGTGAGGTTCAAATTGGGGTTCTGGTGAAATCTTAATACTGTCACAGAATTTTTAAAATTTTTGTTTTTATATAGATTTTTATACTTTTTTGTATACCGTAATGAGACATTACCAGTAGGAATGCACAAAACTATTGTGCATTATAAAACTGAGATTAAACAACATGAGGAGACCAGGCCAACCCGTAATAGGCAAACCACTTGAAACCTTGCTGGGTAAACAAGCACCTTGCTATCAATATTAATCCTCTTACGACATATTTGCAAAGTTTTGAGAAAAATTGGTGTTTTAAAATAAAGGGTAAGCCACACAAAGATATATGGAATATGCACTTTGCAGCTAATCCTTTACAGCACCATGCCTTTAGGAATGTCAGTGCATAACTATAATGTTAATTTTGTTTTAATATATTGGGAAATTCCTCCCATATCTTAATTGCTTGTCACTGCTTACCATGTAATTCCAATTCCTCTTGCCTTTTGCACTCTTCTTACCCTCCTGCCGATGTGCTCTTTGGTCTCTTTAGCTTTCATTTTCTCTCTCTCCAGGTCCCCCCACCCCTGATGACATCCCCATCAGACCTGCGGGAAGGCGCATTGTAGTGCCCCCTGGTGGTCGCTCCAACATCACATCTCTCAGTTAAATAGCAGGACATGCGCCAAGAAAATGACAACAGCCAGAGTGCAGGATTGAGGGAGGAAGGGGAGGAGGGGGAGGAGATGCAGAGGACCACAACTTGCTCGAAGTTAAAAACAATAAAAAAAATGAAAATAAAAAACAAGAAAACAGAAAAGCAAAACACTGAATCCTCATGCCTTACCTGTCACAATGCTACTATGCTCAGATGAGAATAGTATCCCTTTTCCTCTGAAATGTGGATGATTTGTTGATTTTGTGGATGCTTTTTTTTTTTTTTGTCGAAGAATGAAATTTCCGCCGAATTCACATGACTGATCTCAGTCTCATTACTTCTCAGTAT
>VOQJ01018794.1:31321-45723 GCA_015052665.1 Apistogramma diplotaenia
AAAAATACAAAAATAACAAAAATTTCCTCTTTCTTTTGAAATTGTTATAATTTTTTGTTTTTGTGTTTTTTTTTTTTTTTTTTTGTCGAAGAATGAAATTTCCGCCGAATTCACATGACTGATCTCAGTCTCATTACTTCTCAGTATGGGACAGTTATTTGGTACTTTGGCAATGCGAAAAGTAAAACTCAGTGTAATCACACTACACCAAAAAAATAATAATAATAAAGAAGAAAAACTAGACAAACTATGTTCTCAAAGGAAAATGGATACCACGTGTCTCAGAATGACGCTGTCGTTCTTTCATCCTGTTTGGCTTTCAGTGTCACCCCTTTTCAGTAGCCTGCTTCCTCCATAGTCAGCAAAGCATAACACTAGATTCCACAGTAGCCATGTATTATCTTGCAGTATCCTTGGTTAGCTCTAGGTGGCATTGTACATATGGTAGATGTGATGTAGCTTTGTGGATGATGTTGTTGCAGCCTGTTTGGGTTTTCTGGACCAAGTAAAAGGTATTTATCGACTCTGAGAGCAGGAGTGCTGTCGGGCATGGAGCTGCATGGGCCGTATTAATATGGGTGACGTGATCCATGATACCTCTGCACTCCTCCTCTTAGCTTTTAGGTGACTACCATCCCCATGATGTACTGTACTGGTTATTGATGTTTTTTAAAAAAAAAAGGACAAATCTGCGTGGGGAGAGATTTTGTGAAAGGAAAAGAACAGAAAGAAGAAATATTAGAAACATTTTTTAAAATATCTTTTGTCCCAAAAAGGTTTATGTCACTTTTTATTTCCTGCATTCCATCATCACTAGATAAAAATCAACACAGCAAGAAAGCGTCCTTTGCATTTGCTTCTAGCTTACTGGCTGATCCTGCAATCCTGCAATCATCTAGAAAAGGAGAACAGAGGGGGAAAAATGCTGATCACAAGAATTAAGAATAAATGTAACTGTCCCTTGTAACTAATGTTAACTGAAGAGCTTTGCAACTGAGGGCAACAATGTAATGAATTGATTAAAAGTATCAAAAACCTGCTTTTTGATGACACTTCAGCTCTGGCTTTACTTTTTGATTCAAGACCACCCGGGCTCTTATTTTAGGACAAGTGGAAGGCAATCTTTCACTTGCCATGACAACATAGCCCACCGATGCAGCGCTCAACGCATTTAACATCAAGCTGAATATAAGTTCAGTTCAGTTTACCTAAATACTCTGGATCTGATTGTGTTTGGGGGGCATTTGGGATTTTCTTTATGTCTTTGCTGTTTCTTGATAAGGCAGAGGATTGCAGTGCAGTGAGGTAAGCTTTTTATTTCGTTGTTACCCCATTGTGTGGGAGCGAGGAAGGAGATTTGTGTTTTTATCGGGCAGACTGAGGAAGGCACAGTTGGTGGTTTGTTGTATTTATGTTAGTTTGACAGCCTTTGTTACTGTTTTTATGTTGTTTCTTTTTTACTGTTGTATCAAAACCCAGAGATGGCAGGTCAAAAAATACAGTGTGCTTTGGAAGTATGATTTGTTTCCAGAATAAACATGAGTTGCAACTGATCGACTGATGAATTGTTTCATTTTATTATTATTATTAACATTATCCAGATGCGTGCGACAAACCTGACATAAATCAGCAGTAAAGTAATTACAATAAGTGTCGACTGGAGTTTGGCAGTTTAAAACAAGGTGACAGTTTTTTGTGACCCTGTTTCCAAAGAAAGGTTGGGATTTTATATAAAATGGAAATAAAAATAAATACAATAATTTACAAATATATAATTGAAAATAGTACAGCAACAATTCAATAGCAGCAATTAGGCGTTGTAACAATGTATGTTGTATAAATGATCAACTTTGATTAACTTTGTCTATTTCAGTTCACATCTGTTTTGCATCCATCATTTCATTTTGAAGTCTAGATTTTGTTTGAACAAATGTTCTGGCACCATCAGGCTCCATGAATTTCACATGACAGCTCTTTCCTGTGCGTTGTGTACAAATTTGCCATGACTCTCCGAGAACCCTGCAACATTATATCTCTGTGTCAACATTGTTATGTGGTCACAGTTTCTGCTGTATTGGCCTGCATATCTCCAGAGATGATCTAAGAGCTTTTGACGTCTTTCTGTAAATAGACATATGCAAGCTTTGCAGTCTTGTATAGATTGTATAGATTTTTTGGGGGCATATATGATAACATAACTGATCTGTAAGAATTTTAACTCCCTTAAAATTGCTGGATATTAAGTCCTTATTGAAAACAAATGGTCTAAAGCTTAAACATGACCTGCTTTAGCACCTTGCGGACTCTAGGGCAGGGCCACATCCGGCCCGCCAGAGCTTTCCATCCGGCCTCCCGAATAGTGCTGCTATAGGTACTAAATGGCAATCAATCGTCATAACCGTTAAAAATCCGTCTCTGACTAGTCTGAATTATAAAAAAGCCTTCAACCGCGATTTCCCATGGCCCGTAAATGGCTCCGTATCCTTAGAACCAATCAGAATGCAAGATCGGATCATGTGACTTCAAGCGTTTCTCTGGCGGCACTGAGGAGCCAGTTGGTGGTGATCAGACTGTAAGCATAGGTGAAGGTGAGTCTGACTTTGTTTTGTACAGACAAAATGTTCGGTGCTCAAATGTCAAGAGACTACTGCCCGCGCTGCTATATCCACTCCGCCCACTCTGAGGTGGTACTCAGTGGACCCGTGCTCAGTAGGTACTAATGGAAAGGAGTACTCTCGGTACTCCCCGCCTGCCGTGTCTCTCTCACGGTATATATATATATTTTTTTTTATCGCAGTCTGATATTTGTGCCCTTCTGCCTTCATTCACAACGGGCAGAGGACGGACTGAAGATTTTGCTGTATTACTATATTTATATTTGAGAAAAGGCACCTCATCATTGCCTGTGAACTGAAATTACAAAAATTTACCATAAAATCCAGTTAAAAAAATGCATCTGAACTCATCATGATTCTATATTCATTTTAAAAAATCTACAACAAAAATGCCTCTGAAAAGTAAATTACGCAGAGATGAACTCGTTGCGCTCATGCAACCTTTTATTGTAATGAGTCTATAATGAGCACAACTGCACACAAGAGTGAACATAACAGAAGAACATGTAAGATCAAGATTTGCACATCACATCATTAACAATAGTATGAATTTGAAAGGAAAATTGATATGTCAAATGATAATATATTACTTAGGATACAATATTAATTCTATTTTACTTTACAAGAGCATCTGGCCCCCACACTGTCTGCTGAAAACATTCTGGCCCTTGGACAAATGTAGTTGAAGACCCCTGCTCTTGGGCCTGGACCATCACCACGCCTGGTTACTCATTTGTGTCATTTGGCACTCTAATAAGACTCATATTTTTGTTCTAAGAGCAAAGTTAATTAGTGCCAGACGCCTGTTATGCAGGCTTAACAGTCAGTGTTGTGTCTGCTTTTGTCTCACCTAAGTACTTGCATGTGTCGAGCTATTAGTTCATATTGGAAAACTTAACCTCCCGCAGCTACTGGTATGGAAATACAACTGTGTCACAGTTTGTGTGCACACTCTCATAAGGATTTCACTGTTTCTCTTTTTTAGCATAACACTGCCTAACAACAAAAGGCTTTTCACTGCTTGGAAATGTGAAGCAGCTTATTATGCAATATGCATCTTATTATTGTCAACAATAGAATTACCATGATCCTGGTAACCCCCCCCTGGCACTGGTCCGATGGCAGCGGTCCATACCGGGTTTTCTTTGAGTACGATCGCACAGATAGAAGCGAGTGTCTTGTTGTGGATGATGAAAAAATGTGGGAACGCTTCTCAACATCAAAGTCTACCTGAGATGCGCTCACAAGGCGGCTATGGAAACCCAAAGAAGGGGAAAAGTCCCACCGGCACCAAAAGGTAAATAACACACATAATCCAGCTCACACAACTGCACATGCAGACACCATGTTGGCCACTTGTGTAGGCTGCGTACAGACGTCCCGCAAAGACCCAACGGAAGCCTAATTAGCGAGCATATAACCAAGCTAGCTTCGTGAGCAGGTGTTATTCCTCCTGTTGATGTTCATGTGTGTCCTTAATTTTACACACACTTAGCATGTGATGCTGCTAAGTGAAAAGTTGGCTGTTAAACTTTTTTTTTAAACGGTATCTTTTGTCGAGATTTTATTACACAATAGTCACTCCTCCACCTTGAATCTTGCACCTGACAAAGTATGAAAAAACGAATACTAAAACTAATGAAAACTAAGCATTAAACAAAAAATAAAAACGAGCAAAACCGCTCTGAAAACCTAACAAAACCAACTGAATTAGAGGGAAAAAAGTAAATAGAACAGAAACTAAACTATAAGGTAAAATGTAAAACTATTCTAAGCCTAGTAGGGTGGGGGTGGGTCTTGCGCTTTAAAAAGAGGAGCCTACAGAGAGTTTATAGAGTTCATCTTGGAAATGCAAATGTGTTTAGCACAACAGTTAATGAGATCGTGATCTGATTGCAAAAGCTGCCAGACAGCACAGATTATTAAAAAAAGGTATGCAGTGCTTAGATTGTAGTCACGCGAGTCTGTGGGACTCATCCAATCTTTTCATTTCCCACTTGGGAAAGTAGTTCTGCTACCAGTCACGCAGTAATAAAGTAGGGGATTGACTGCACAGTGTCGGTTTACCTTTAAGTGTTATTGGAAATAGATTTATCACGGAGAACGTTAATGCACTCTTATTTCTGTTGGACAACTACAGACTATAAGCAGTAATTCACTTTTTTTATTAAATGCAGTGGACATCTTGTCATTTTTGCACACGCCCTAACAAATCCACAGGAATTCTTTGTCCTTTCTGAAAAGCAGAGAGCTCATTACGCTGTGGTTTGCTGATTATATCTGTGTGATGCCTGGTAGATTGGGAAAGCATTTATCAGCAGAGATCCTCCTCCCCACCCCCTCAGATCAGGAAGGTGCTGTCTCAGCTCAGCTTTCTGTGGAGGAGAAAATGGACTGTACCCTCCAGATGACCTATGGAAGGGAGTGGTTTCAGGTCTGCAGACTGTAGATGGGTGTGGGTGAGAGTTTATGTGACACTGAGCGTGCATTATAAAGGAATACCCTGAGACACATAAAAAACAAGCCAATTTGGATCAATTTCATACCAGAAATAAATAGTGAGCACTGAAGTTTGCTTTGGGGAATAGATTTCTGTTTCTGTTTCTCCAAATGTCATATCAAAAATGCTTTCAACCTCGTCCTTTTGGCTCATCTACATTTTTGCAGAATAACCACAAGTTTTCAAGCCAAGACTCACTGCACCTCTAGCCAGTTAGCACTAGGGGGCAGTATTATATTGAGGCTGGAGCAGAGTGATCGCCACATCCAACTTTGTCCCATTTTAGTCATAATCATATTCCATAAAGTATGGTCATTTATAAATTAAATGTAAAAATGAAATAAAGCACAAGAACAGGCAGATTGGTTCAGAAAAAGAAAGTTATTATTTAAGGCACACCTTAACAGTTTGCAAATCCAACACGTTTAATTACAATAAACACACAGTGACAACTAAAGACAACAAAACTTTAAGAGGGGTGAGATTCAAAAGTGTGGTACAATCCTATTTCCAGACTAAATTCTTCACAAATATGTTTTGTTGAGAAATTGTGTAACTTGGGTCAAATACTACAATCTTTTATATAAGAGGACCAGCATGCCTTCTTGAGGCAACAATTCCACCTTTTTAGGACCCATAAGTGATCAAGGCCCAGCATGGTGGTGCTGTGGTTAGCACTGTTGCCTCACAGCTAGAAGATCCGGGGTTTGAATCCACCATCTTTTTTTCATGTTTTCCCCATGTTTGTGTGGGGTTACTCTGGCTTCCTCCCACCGTCCAAAGACATGCACTTGGGGGTTAGGTTGGGGGTGATTCTAAATTGCTCATAGATGTAAATGTGAGTGTGAAAAGTTGTGTGTCTCTCCCCCTGTGACCCTGAATTGGATAAACGGAAGATTGATGGATATCCATTTAACTATCCCACTATATCTTACAACTTACACAGGAACCCACCTTTGAATCTCTAAAGTCACACATGACAACAACAACACAAAGGTAAGTGGAAAACACTGCACCTGTCTTCAGTAGAAAAGTGCTAAGAGTAATTCAATTGGAGATTAAACTATGCTTTTAAATGTAATTACAAGAGATCACAGACTTGAAAGGATTGAGTGATACTGCAGCTAGACAAGCTCAAGGTCAATAGAGTGGCACAGTGGGATTATAGTATAAATCACATTGACTTACGGATTGTGAAAAAAGCTCAGGTTTTTAAAACATGCACATGTAGCCAAGGGAACCAGTTGTGTGCCATATCTGTGGTATAAGGCACCCCCCTGCAAACGTCAGAGGCAGGTGTGGTTTCCAGGATATAATATTGACTAAGTCTATGGCAAATCTTTACGAATGAAGGGCATTTCCTCGCCTTGTATTCATTTGTCTGCTGCCAAGTTTCATATCTGTGTCGCACCAGCTGCTGTCAACTATGTTGATGCAGAGACAGATTGCAAATGGATTCATATTTTATGGGAGCAATTAACAGCGATTACAAATTTGCAGTCTTATCTGGTGGCACATATGTATTTGGTTGTATCCAACACAAAACAGGAAAAACCGAAGTAAAAAATACAAAAACAGACTTGAGTGCAGACACTGACCTAACTGAAAAATGCTATCTAGGAGCCAGCTTAATCATTGTCTATAAAACCACCCCTATAGAGACAAATATTCACTCACAGCTTTAGATTTTTTTTGTTTGTTTGTTTCTCTGTGCATAAATGCTACGGTTTATGAAGAAGCATGTGCAAAGCAAGGTTCAGTGCAGAACATATAACATCTATCCTCTAGCTTTTCTATGTTTTCATAGCAATAATCCCTTTTTACCAAAGACCCAGTTGGTCGTGTGCAGATTGAAGCAAAAGTTAGTCCGAAATATCGCAGTTTTGAAAGAGTTTGATAGAAGACTTTCATCAGTGAAAAGCTCCATATAAACATCCAAGGTTGAGAATAATATGGAGCTAAATTGGGGCCCTAAAGTTTGTTCAAAGAAAAATTTGAAACTGGAAAAAAAATCAAAACTACTTTCCGGATTCAAGCTTTTTATTTCAAACTTTCAGATTTTTTTTTCCGATTTCAAACTTTTTGCCCTGTTTTTGCGTGGGGGCGGGGCCTCATATGATGGTGGTGTGGAATCATGACTGACAGGTCAACTCAGTGGCTGAACTGACCAACGGAGTCCGAGCTGTTGCATTCAGGGTCCGTGGGAACTGGAAATGTCTAACGCATCATTGATATTCTATATGTATGTGATTGGTTTTGAAAGATAACATCCTTCACTGATAGAAGCAGCTTATGTGAATACACGACTCAAATCTCAGAGGAAAAAATATGATCTTGACAGATTTGCACAGCATTTTAAGTCCATGGTGGAGATTTCCCATGTTCTCAAAGTAAAGCAGAACAACTGCCAGACTGAGCGGCAGACCGGAGCTCTAGTTGCCATGGCCTTGTCTTCATCTGCGGGCACTGGATGACCACACTTTTACTGGGAAATGGGGCCCCCTGACTGGACATGCTAACTCTCCGGACCCAGAGCTCCAGGGGAGGGAGCGACACTCGCCACACACTGCGCCCAGGGTGAGTGCACCATGGCTGGGCAAAATTCCCCACGCCCCCGCATCCTGGAGCTCCTCCAGGGCACACTTTGCCCGGGAGAGTTTGTGGCGAGTGTCCCTCCCTCCCCTGGAGCTCGGGGTCTGGAGAGTGAGCATGTCCAGTCAGGGGGGCCCATTTCCCAGTAAAAGTGTGGTCATCCAGCGAGGAAGACGAGGCCATGGCGACTAGAGCTGCCGCTCAGTCTGGCAGTTGTTCTGCTTTACTTTGAGAACATGGGAAATCTCCACCATGGACTTAAAATGTTGTGCAAATCTGTCAAGATCATATTTTTTCCTCTGAGATTTGAGTCTTTTATTCACATAAGCTGCTTCTATCAGTGAAGCATGTTATCTTTCAAAACCAATCCCATACATTTAGAATATCAATGATGCGTTAGACATTTCCAGTTCCCACGGACCCTGAATGCAACAGCTCGGACTCTGTTGGTCAGTTCAGCCACTGAGTTGAGCTGTCAGTCATGATTCCACACCACCTTCATCTGAGGCCCCGCCACCCAAGCCACAGGAGGGTCAAAAGTTTGAACTCGGAAAAAAAACCCCTGAAACTTCGAAGAAAAAAACTTGATTCTGAAAAGTGGATTTGAAAAAAAAATTTTTTTTTCAGTTTCAAAAAATTTTATGGAACAAACTTTGTGGCCCCAATTTAGCTCCACGGAATAATCCTTAACTTTAAAACTACAGTTTGGTAGCTGCATTTTAAATAGACGTCATTATTCAACATAAACCATAAACAAGTCAAGAAAACATGTGACTGGTTTTGCTTATACAGTACCTGCTACTCTCAGAACTGGGACTTTAAACCGAATGCTGAAATCGTACCATTTTTGTTAACTGGCAAAGCTACGCATCATGACCACTACCAACATGTATCTGCTGCTCTGATAAAATGAGCTCAAATCTACAGTTTAGCTACATAAATCCCGTCTTACAGGAACTGGTGCTTGCTAAGTTAAATCAAATACCTTATTTTATATTTCTAAGCTGTCCAGTTCCAATGTTTTGTACTCCTAGTTTCATGCTCAAATATCCCATTTTAAATAGATCACATGGAACAATGTTGTTATCCTGGTTATTCTTCAACACCAGGTGCCCAACTGGTATGTTGTCACTCTAACTCCGTATAATCATTCCTCTTAAGTCATTTTTCATGTAGCACTGGTGTTACACTTAAATAACCATCACTGCCCCAAAATCGGACTCCCACCCAAGCAGCAGCAACAGCAGCACATACAGCTTTTGGCCATGGCTGACCAGCTGAGCAGATGCGGCATTGTCTTGTGTTTGGCAGAGAAGTGACTTCCCTTTCACCTCAGCAACAACTCACAGTAGCTGAGCAGATATTGGAGCACCAGATGGAGATAAGGGAGCATTATGTGAGTGACACTCTGCTGAGAGTCATTCGTCTTGGTGAAAGGAAAGATGCCTGGCTGTGCCATGGCTGCTGCTCCAGGACTCCGTTTCACTCTTGCAGTTCTAGAGTTCTTGATAATGTGGTTTTAGTGAGTGAACAGTGATGCACAAGTGCATACTGTTCTGCAGTTTTTTTTTTTTTGTGGATAACAAAGTGGTGCAGGAACAGTGAAAACCAGTTTTGTGTGCCTGTGCTGATAGAATAATGTGTGTCTGGGTGTAAGTTGCAGATAGATATAAGCTGTGGGCAGGTGCAAGTGATGAGGGAATAAGCAGGGATCTTGCATCATGAGCTCTATCCTGATAAGTAGGTAGCTGGCTCGATATTGTTGTTCTGTCCATCTTCTATTGCCTTGTTTTTCTCGCTTGTGGACAATTCAGAGGACTCAGAGTCCACCACTGCTTTTCTTGACCTGTTGAGTAAAAAAGAAAATATCTCAGACTAGATATTAAAAAAGCATGTTGAGTCACAGAATTTAAATAAAATAAGTCAGGCAGCACCTGTTTCTGTATTCTGCAGGCATCTTACTATAACGGTTAACAATCATGCATCATTTTACCTTTTCCATGCAATCAGTTAGTAACTAATTGCACTGGCATTTCATCATTTTAGCTTGATGTTCACCCTGTTATGGCCAGTCTGCCATTTCATCAGTTGTCTGAAATGTATACCTAACTAGGAAACATGTATCAGTTAGTGTTACTGATATTTCTCAGTTCATTCTGAATTATTCCCTGTGATTGTAAAAACAAGTCGCTGACCGGTGGAAGGCAAATTTAGCCACATTTTCCCCTACTTTATCAGCCATTAGCAAAACGTTGGAGAAAGCCTCTTCTCTCTAAAAAGGAACATGGCAGCACTGCTTAGGTTAGCAAAACAGGATCTGAGCAAACCACAAGACAAACAGTTAAATACTGTGGTGTGGTGATGATGATTTGGGCTTGTTTTGCAGCCACAGGACCTTGGTATCTCGCAGTGACTGAGTAAGTCATGAATCCTTTGTATACAAAAGTATACCAGTGTCATATGTGAGGCCATCTGTCTGACAGCTAAAGCTCAGCCCAAATTGGCTCATGCAATAGGACAATCAACCCAAGCAGCAGTAAATTTGCAACATTATGGCTGAAAAAGAAAAGATGAAGTAAAGTGTTGCAGTGGCCCAAAGACCAGGCCTGACTGATAAGCTCTGTCAAGAAATCAAGAGAGCTGTGCATAAAGCCTGCAAACTTCAATGACCTGGAGCAATGTTGTAACGAAGAGTGGATCTTTCATCTCCGGTCCAGTTCCTACTGGGTGGGTCATTTCAGTCGCCTGTTGAGCTTGCACACCTGGCTCTCCTCAGTCCTCGCAGCTATGTCGTGACTTTCCTACATAACTTTAACTTCTTTTAGGAGCACAGAAGGCTTTACTGGAGGTTTACACTGGAATAGACCTGATTCACATGACTATATATTGCTGACCATACATTATAGTGCCAAATGAACATACTGTAATCTGAATCCTCCCTTAAATTGCAGAAAATAATAATAATTAAAAAAGCATTTTGATTTCCTTCTTAAAACAAACACTGCTTTGCACTTTTGCAGTGATGTTAAAATATCTGTTCTAAATTAGGCTTTCTGCTCTGGTCTAAGCTAGACTTAATTACCATTTTAATCTACAGCAAGTTGAGGTCACCATCTCCAACTAAATACATTTCCTCACAAATAATTTTATAGGCTTTAATATCTGTTTTTCTGTGTACTGTGGTTTGCTAAGATCATCTTATAAAATGTCCCGTTGCATGAGTCAACATTGCACCTGTCTGAACATTTACTTATGCAAACTATTAAGATGAATCACATCTTTTATTACTTCCAGAAACTTGTGATGTACAGTATCGTCAGTACATAGGTCACTCTCTGCCAGCTATTTTGCTTTCTTCTAGAAACACACATTTTACTGTGCTTTTATACCATCCTACATGCTTCCACCCACTAACTACAATATGTATTAAACCTCATATCCAGTGAATCAAATAGAGCCCAACTTTTCAGAAGACAACTAACAGTATTTGCAATATAAACTTCATATAGAATCATTGTTTTTTCTTTTCTCTCTCATTTTCTGAAAACAATAATGATATTTATTTCATGAGAAGGCAATAATAGTTGCGAAGAATATATAAGGTCTCACTTTTCTCTGTTGAAGACAATGAAGTCTCTCTGGACATTATCCAAACGCTGCTGCAGCTGCCCGTTCTGGGGGGAGAGACAAATGCAAAATAAACCAAGAGTGACTCACTTCCGACAGCTGTGAAAAAGCAAGCATAAAATCAGTGCCAGCCATTAATCATCGTTGCTCTCCTCGTCTTGATGCCCTGGATTTGTACTACGTGATAGCACTCAGTACAGTGCAAACTGTTTACATAGTGCAAAAGGTGTGAGTTGGAGAAATTCACCTAACTTGGAGGACATTTGTCTCCACCTGCTTTGTGCACGCCCACTTAGACATATCTGGCCCACTTAATATGGGAACATCTAGCTCTGTCATACTAGGATGTCCTGACTATTCTAGTGCCAAGATGAGTAGACAGGTGCTTTCTCACTTTCCGTAGGAGGCAATGAGGCAAGATCATAGAGATATATCATCATTATGACACTGTACTTTGTGTGTGTGTGTGTGTGTGCCAGACAGCGAGACTAGGAGAGACACAACATAAGAGAGAAAAATGGAGGAAAAACTGCTTATGTCATAACCCTAGGCTAAGTGTATTAAAGCCGCCCCTGTGGGACCTTTAAAACTTTATTAGATTTCCTAAACTGTTTAATTATTAGGGTGTCCAAAGGCTTCATCCTCAGTAGAAAGAATCATACTCAAAGTTCCACATGCACGTATGGGCATGTGGTGCTTCCCCTTCAAGCTCTGTTAGATTGGCCCTCCAAACGCCGAATTGGCTTATTTCCTGCCAGAGCTGTCAGTCACACAGCCTAGCAGAGAGGTTCTGTACAGGTGCTGCCACAGTAGGGGGGGCAGGAACTGGCATCCAAAAGCCATCAACTAATTTAGGGCAGGAAGACAGAATGGAGAGGGGAGAGGCAAAGCTGGAGGAAAGGAGGAGCAGAAGGAGTTGGGAGTGGATTTTATGATTTTGCAAGCATGCCTGAGAGAGAGGGAGACCGTGTAGAAATGTGAAACAGCCCTATGATTAGCATGCATCTCGACTGCAAGTGAGCCTCTGAGTTTCCGTGAAGGGAAGGGACACTTTCAGAGCAGATTTGCACAAACCCAGAACATAGTGACAGAAGCACCAAGACAGAGACTGAGAGTCACACAGAAACAAACAGGCAGCCACTCAGTTTGTCAGGCACGAGATATAGACGTGAAAGACAAAAGACGTGACAGATGAGACATGAAGTATCATGTTTTCTTTCAGATAATGTCATTATTACACATCACATCTAAGATCTATAGGCATGGCAGGACCTATCAAAATAAAATAAAAAATTCTCCAACACTTCACATACCACTACACCATGTGATCAAATGTTATTCAAGCTAATTTTTTGAAGTACATGTATGATGAATTGGCTAAAACATGAAAGAACACTTTGATATTGATGCATATGGTACAGTACAGGTCTTGCTAAAATGTATCAAATTTAATTTAACTCGTGTCACAAATGGATCTATTTCAAATTTTGTGTAACTACACTACAAAGTTTACGTATTTCGGATACCTGTTTTCTGTCAGTTTCTCTTTAATATTTGCTTTGTCACCATCAACACCTCTGCTGTGCATGCTTCTGCATTTCTGTATAGTCACTGAATCCACAGTATGATTTCTGCATCTTCCTGCTTACTCTCTTGAATATTGAGGCTCAGATGGAGATTGATTCCTTCCTCTGGGATTGTAGAAATGTACTATATGGGCAGATGTATAAAACGTCGTAGACGGAGAAAGAAAAGGTCAGAAAGGAAGCTGCCAAAAGAGGCCTCTGAGCTAGCTTTAACCGTTGACAGCCCACTACTTGTTCTCTCTTCGAGTCTTCCCCTCGTTTTTTTAATTTAATGCTTTTAAAAAGACAGTTCAGAAGCTAATTGCTCCAAATGGTAGATTAAACTTTCCATTTAATGAGACAAACCAACAGGGAGTGCTCTGCTGGATGAACGCCTAACAGGAACATTTCTCTAGGTCCGTGTCTGAGGCTGACTTTTGTTGTGACTGGTAAATGAGCTTGAATTCAGTATGTGGATACGTGGCACGGCAAACCGTTGCCATTTTAGAAGATTGTTATGCTGCAATTTCTGAACAGTTAGTTGACATACAGAGGATAGAATTATTCTATGAAATTTTCATTTCATTTTTCATTTTCCCAGTGCTGTTAAACAGGGAAAGAAAGCTGTTTTCCACACATTCAAGTCTTATTTTAGATACTTTGTGGCCAAAGAGCTCTAGTTTTGCCTCATCTGACCAAAGGTTGTGCTTCCTATGTGCATAATCCTTCTCCAGTCTGTCTCTAGCATACTTCAGTCTGGCTTGAAGGTGTCTCTTCTGCAGAAGTGGAGTTTGGTTTTTTTGGGTTTTCAACTTCTTGTCCAGCATTCAAGTGATTGTCTTCTTTGAGACTACAGTTCTCGATTTGACAAAGTCATTTACTAATGTCTTGGCAGTTCTGAGTTTGCTGGGCTCTAGTTTTCTCTCAGAGTCTTTGAAATCTTTTGCTTTTTACCTATGTCTGGGTTGTTCTGTACTCTCTTTGAGCTGCTTGATGACACACCTCGCTCCAGTACTCGACATTTGGAATCTTTGTATATCCGTCTCTTTTTTTGTGAGCATCAACAAATCTTTTTCTCAAGTCTAAACTGATTACTTTTCTTTTTGATGTGCTGTTTTCTCAAGTGACAGCTCAAACCCTCGCAGAGGTTTTTATTCTGTGTGTATATTGGAAGATAACCCTCAGTTAACTTGATTTTAAAAGTTTCGAGCGTTACAAGGCTCAAGCACACAGCAGAGGTTTGTGCTATGGCTCAATAAAAAGGTCAGTTTTTCAGGGGGCTAATAATACTGACACTGCTGTTTTTTTTCCCTTAAATAATTCTGCTACTGTGTGCAAATGGAAATAATTTATATTTCTAAAGAAAACCAATATGCTTACAAATGCTACGTTTAAAACCCCCTTCTTAAGCAGTTAGCTTAAAATTTTGACAGAACCTTTCAATTTCATTGAAGGGGGGGGGGGGGGATAATTTTGTCCTCTTCTTTAATAGGAAGGAATAAG